>CAUYQV010070851.1:0-28245 GCA_963574575.1 Galagoides demidoff
GTAGAGTTTGCGTCCAAGTTTTAAGTGTGCTTAGCCCCTGGTTAGTGGGCACTGCAGCCATTGGGTGTGAATTTGCCCATCCCCTTCCACACCCTCCTACCCACCTGCTTTCTCTTGAGTTTTACTACCAAATGTGCACATGGGTATTGATTGATTAGTTTCAGTTTAATAGTGAGTATATGTGGTATTTGTTTTCCCATTCTTATGATCCTTCACTTAGAATAATGGTCTCCAGTTCCATCCAGGTTGTTGCAAAAGGTATTAGTTCACCATTATTTTACAGCTGAATAGTACTCTGTGGTCTACATATACCACATTTTATTTTATTTTATTTATTTATTTTAGAGACAGAGGCTCACTTTATTGCCCTCAGTAGAGTGCTGTGGCATCACAGCTCACAGCTACCTCCAGCTCTTGTGCTTAGACAATTCTCTTGCCTCAGCCTCCGGAGTAGCTGGGACTATAGGCATCTGTCACATGCCCAGCTATTTTTTTGTTGCAGTTTGGCTGGGGCCGGGTTTGAACCCAACATACCACATTTTATTAATCCACTCATGAACTGATGGGCACTTGCACTGATTTCACATCTTTGCAGTTGTGAATTGTGCTGTAGTAAACATTTGAGTTCATGTGTCTTTTTTTTTTTTTTTGAGACAGAGTCTCACTTTATCTCCTTTGTTAGAGTGGTGTGATGTCACAGCTCACAGCAACCTCAAACTCTCGGGCTTAAGCGATTCTCTTGCCTCAGTTTCCCAAGTAGCTGAGACCACAGGCGCCTGCCATAATACCTGACTTTTTGTTGGTTGCAGTTGCCATTGTTGCCTAACTGGCCTGGGCTGGGTTCCAACCTGCCAGCCTTGGTGCATGTGGCTGGTGCCATAACCAGTGTGCTACAGGTGCCAACCTGCATGTGTCTTTTTGATAAAATGACTTTTTGTCCTTTGGGTAAACACCCAGCAGTGGGCTTGCTGGATCAAATGGTAGGTCTACTTTTAGTTCTTTGAGGAATCTCCATTCTGCTTTCCATAGAGGCTGTCCTAGTTTGTAGTCCCGTTAACAAAGTATAGATCTTCTGTTCTGTCCACAGCTGCACCTATTGTTTTGAGATTTTTTGATAAAAGCCATTCTTGCTGGAGTTAGGTGATGTCTCATAGTGGTTTTGATTTGCATTTCTCTGATGATTAGAGACATTGAGCATTTTTTCATATGTTTCTTGACCCATTAGTCTATCTTCTTTAGAAAAGCTTATGGGCATGTCTTTTGCCCACTTTTTTATGGGATTGTTTGACTCATTCTTGCTGATTTGCTTGAGTTCTTCATAGATTCTGATTCTCAGCCCTTTATTAGATGTATAGAATGCAAATGTTTTCTCTCTATAGATTGTCTGTTTGCTGTATTATTTCCTTGGCTGTGCAGAAGTTTTTAATTTAATCAGGCTCCATTTTTTAATTTTTATTAGTGCTGTGATTGCCTTTGGGGTTTTCTTCATGAATTCTTTGCCTAAGCTGGTGTCTACAAGAGTTTTTCCAGAGTGTGAGACCTATTGAGACAAGGGTTAGCAGTCTTTGGCCCTGGTTGGCACCCAGGGGTTTCATCTGTCCATCTTTTACATTCTTCTCTCTAGCCTTCCTTTTGTTTTTTCCTTTTCTCTCTTTACATTCTTTTCCTCTTTTTATTTCCCTGCCCCCAAGCCTCAGTACTGTAAACAGCTCTGCTATGTCTACCCCATCTCTCTAGGTTTCTGCTTCCTCTGATGGTACCAAACAGCTTTTAAAGAACAATAGCAACAAAGACAATGCATTTGCAGATGGTTTAGCATCATGAAGTTGGGACCCTTTTCCACATGGTGCTTGCTTGCTTTGGAGATTACTGTCTGAAGGCGTACACTGGTTTCTCTCCTCTGCAAAGTGGCAATTGCTTTTTCCTGGCTAGGATCTCTGTTCATCTCTCCAAAGGAGGGTCACACACGGAGGAGACAAGTGGGCACAGCACTAACAGCAGCCAAGCCTTTCTTCTTGCTAGGATCCTGCCACAAACCTGTCCTCCTTTACTGGCCAAGATTACCAGGTCATAGCAGTTTGGCTTAAAGATGCAGGAAACCAGCGAGGCATTAGGGAAAGAGTGCATGCTGGGTGGGCTTGACTGGGCCTCTCATGCACTGGAATGTCAGGGAAACTGCCAACATCTAAAGAGCTTAGTTTCCTCTTCTGTACAAACGGGAAGAGTCTGGATGAGCTCTGGGGTCTTTCTAGGCCAAACTCCCCAGAATTCCTGATTTGAGATTCCAGATCCATCTGAGCTGCGGCCAGGAGGTGGCAGCACTTGATCCCTTCAGAGCAGGTAGCCTCAGCGGCAGCCATGGGGGTAGGGGCTCTGGGATGTCACTTCTGTAGGGCTGGGGTGGTCCTGCAAAGTCCTGAGTATAGAAGGCATGTGTTGGCACATCTCTGCCCACATCTGTCTTCACCTCGCATGACTATAAAGGCCAGGGCACACTCATCACCAAGATCCCTGCGGAGGTCCCAGTAACCAGCTCATATCCTGGCAGCTCACTGGAGCTCCTTGACGTAGGCATGTGTCTCCCCTGGGGCAAATGAGAGCTGCATGTGTGAGTAAGCGTGCATTCTCTCACTCCAATGTGCACACCAGTCTCTCAGGACACCACGTGCTTCCTCGAACAGCTGCATTGCTCAGGGCAAAGTGGAAATGCCTAATGCCTGGCATGACTGATCCAAGCACAGGGAAAACTATTCGGGTGTTATGCATCTAACTTTTGGGGAGCTTTTAATAAGTGGAAATGGACACAGACACTTATAATGTAACAGAATGTCCAAATTGCCAGGCATCTTTGATGTGATCTAGTTTAGTGGTTCTTAAGCCCCCAGCCTCCCAAGTGGCTAGGACTATAGGCACCCATTACTATGCCTGGGTAGTTTTTTTCTTTTTGGTAGAGACACAGTTTCACTCTTGCTCACGCTGGTCTCCGACTCCTGAGCTCAGGCGATCCACCTGCCTCGGCCTCCCAGAATGCTAGGACTACAGGTGTGAGCTCCAGCACCTGGCCAGAATCTATATTTTTAACAAGCTCCTCAGGTATGTCTAAAGTCGCTGGTCTGCAGAGAGGTACTTAGGTATTTGTTCCTCAGTCCTGGGAACACAGAGATGGTTAGTCACCTTTTGAGGTGACTTTTATGCACTCTATAAAGTCTGAGAGATGAGGAAATGGGGCCGGGACAGGAAATGGTTTGCCCGTGGCCATGTAGTGAATTTGGTGCAGGTAGCACAAGCCTTCCAGTCCAGCCTCCTTACACTCTTGGAAACATTTTGCGCTAAGTAGCTGCCTCACTCTTTCCTGCTCTCCACTAGGAGCTAACCCTGGAGGAGCTCATTACAGAGTGGCCGTATTGGAGGTGAGTAATCTGTATGCTGTGGCCTTACTCGAGCTAGGTGTGTGACAGTGACAGGGGCAGGTGCCATTACGCTTTAATGAATTCTTCCGGGGCTTCTCTAAGCCCATGTGGGGGAGCTGATTTACAATTTAATGTATTTCCATTTGGCCATCATCCCCAGCATAACAGCATTGTTGAGATGGAGAATGTTTCATAAGAGATTATAATCTAGGGGCTATGGCTCCACCAAGGGAGGATCCCTGGCTGTGTTATCTCCAGGGTGTCCCCAAAGGCCCTGGGATACACCCAGCATGTCTCCCTTTGTGTTCTCTCTATTGACCACCAAGACTTGCCAGGCTTTGCCTGATTATCAACTCCAGGCTTGACTCGCTTATTGTATTACCAATTAGCCAGGAATGGACTAACAGGCCAGAAGCCTCTTGTAATACAGTGGTTCTTAAACTAGAGTTAGAATCACTTGGAGGGCTTGTTAGAGCAGGAGCCCTCGCCCCACCCCACTGTCACAAGCATATTATGAGCACCTGAGCGACTTGCCATGTGCTGCTCATTACTGATGTCACCAGGGTGGCCTTACTGCATAAGGCAGGGCGCTAGATGATCTCTAAGGATTCTCCTAGCAACAAACATTTTACTCATAAATAAGTTAGTTAAGGCTCTGCATAGGATGTAATTTCCTCATCACTGTTCTCCCTTCCAGAAAATGTCCTGTGTGTGGGCTAATACTTAAAATCCCACCAGTAGAGAGCCATTCTTTTGATGTTTTTTTAATGATGTTTAGGCTGAAACCTGAAGGATGGGAAGGAACCGGGGAAAGAGCACGCCTCCCAGACAGGGGGAGTGACACCTGCAAAGGTGGAACAAAGCTGCTTGTGCCCCAGGCCACAGAGTTCCTGGCTGGAGTGTGCTTAATTTGTAAAGTTTTATTTTCATCAAAAAAAAAAAAACTTTTATTTTCATCAACATTTAAATATCTATGGGTTCCAGAGGAAAGAAAACTAACATTGATTCAGAATCTTTTTGATTTCAGCTTTCACAGGGCAGAAACATGAAGCCTTCTGTGTCATTTGTATTTAAAGCCTGCGGCTGTGGTTCCGCAGCTTCCTGGTTCTCTGCCTGCCTCCCTGGCCACCCTTTTAAAGCCTATCACTAGCTCCTCCTCTTCCTGTCTTCTTAACATCAGAATCATCATCTCAGAAGGCCCTTCTTTGACCCTGTACTGCAAGTGGGAATCCCATGAATCATTGCTCTTTTCTCTTTGGTTTGTCTTTGACCTTCCAGCCCTGGAATTACTGGATGTTTCCACTCTGATGCCTTGCTCCTGTCTTGGGCTGTGGGCTCTCACAAAACAGGGTGTTGGTGGTGAAGAAGCTGATTGCATTGCCTGGTGTGCGGGACAGGTCCTCAGGAGAGGGAGTGAAGGGATCAGATCCCATGTGGAAGGCCCAATGACCCTGCTCAGAGGTACCGATCAGGGCTAGAAGGAAGGAGAGGAGCAGAGGAAGAGAAAGGTTTCTGGCATACGGAGCCATGGGCCCTGTTCTGAGAGCTTGAAGATCCTTACAGTTTATTACAGTAGGTAAAAGAATAGCTCTATGTAGAAATCCAGAAGTCCTAACTCCACCTAGGGTGTAATACCTAAACAGAAACTGCCACTTTGAGTAGAAGTTAGCAAACTAAAAAATAGGAGATGGGGGCACAGCAGTTGATTTATTCCCTCTGCAAACCATGATTGAGTCCTTCTCTGGGCCAGTTGCTGTGCTCACACCTGTACTACCCAGGAGTTTACAAGCTTGGCATGAGTACGGAATGACAGAAGAACCATCGGATAATGATTTAAAGAGAGGATTCCAAGCAGACAGAAGTGGAATTGGGTTTGAATCAGGCTTTTGCTGCTTATTGTGTGACCATGAGCAACCTCCCCCAACTCCTTTCACCTTGGTTTTCTCCTCTGTAAAATGGGGCAGTAACACTACCTACCATTGTTGCAAGGATACAATGAAAAATTTTATTAATGCATTTAGCAGGAAGCCTGGCATATAATTAATACTCAAGAAATAACTATTATCACTCTCATCATTATCATTGCAGCAGATTGTATAATTAGCCTCAACTATTTCCTTCTCCTTTCCCAGTAAGAGGGTGTTTCATCCTCTCCCACTGCCATGTGGGGATGTTTCATCCTCTCCCCCTGCCAAGTGGCTCACAGTATTTTCCCATCAGCAGATGACACAGCCCCAGCCCACAGGTAATAGATATGGCTAGGCGATATGCTTTGGTCAGTAGGATGTGAGAGGATGGAATGTTTACCATGTCTGAGAAGGAGTTTTAAGAGCATCCTGTGTTCCCACCACTAGAATGCCATGCCTTTGATCAGGGCTACCCCCTTAGCCTGGGTCCTGAGTGAAGATACAGGAAGAAGAGCTGAGCTATAACACTGACATGTTAATAAGAAAAAAAAAAAAACTAAGAGCAGGTTGTTATAAGCCACTGAGATTTTGCAGTTGTTATTACAGCAAAGCTGACTAATAATATTATCATCTCCTTGTAGGAAAGGAGAATTAGGCAAGATTCTCTGGAGAAAAGGATTTCTAAGTTGAGCCCTAAAGACGATAGAAATACTAATTAGACGCAGTGGAGGTGGGAGGGGAGTATTCCAGGTGGAAGGAAAAGACCTGCAAGAGTTGTCAACTTCCAGAGGAATTACTGGTCTCTGGAGGCAAAGCAGTTCAGGATGGCTGAAGAAGGTGACAGAAAGGCAGCAGGCAGAGTCTGAGGGATGCTTAGGACCACCTGATGAAAGGCCTTGTGAGCCGTGACAGGAAACTTGCACTTTGTCCTAAAAAAAACAGTTTTAGGAAGACCAGTCTTTTAGATCTTTTAGAAAGATCAGTCTGGTTGATGACACAGACAAGATGAGGGGGAGGAAGACACAGGGAAGGCTGGCATGAGTCCAGGTAAATGGAGGCAAGTGGGCAAGTGTGAGATGGTTTGCAAAGATGGGATGACTGACTCCTATGTCACCACTGTCAGGGACAGTGATGAGGCTGATTAGGAACTGTGGTGGCATAGATGGAGAGCCCAGCAGAGGAGCAGCTCCAGGGAGGCAGATGAGGAATCTGTCTTGGCCAGGTGTAGTAGCAGGGCCCTGAGGAAGGCTGTGATGTTTTACCTAACAGCAATGTGCCCAGAGAAAAGCTACATTTTCCAGCTTCCCTTGCAGCTAAGGGCGGCCATCTGACACTCTTTCTGGACAATGAGAGTGTTGGACCCCAAAACAGGGTCCAGCCACGATAGTCGCCCCCAAGGAACAGTCACCAGACTTGGGTTGATGCAAAAGCAAGAGGCCAGTTTATTGCTGATGCGTCAGGGTCCCTCAGCCGCTTGGGAAGAAGGCCCCCAGCTGCTGTTACAGGCTTGCCTTTTAACTTTAAAAACCACAAGCACAAGGGGGAGTAAGGGGGGGAGGGCGAGCTGTTGAGGTTTGATAGATGTGCAGGGAAGAAGGATGTGGGTATAGGTGTTGGTACTGAGTCTGTTTTGCAAAGTCCTCACCTCCCTGGGGAGCTGGAAAGTCCCTGGTATGAAGCCAGCTTCGGGGCAGAGGAAGGGGGGTTCTGACAAGGTGAGAGAAAGGGAGCAAGGGGGAATTGGCAGGGGCTCTTCAAGAGACAGGCTGAAGTCTGCTGGGGAATTTAGGATAAGTTTTGTTTTTATATTACATGTTACGTATTTCTTACTTGAAATGTTTGGGACCAGAAGTGTTGCAGATTTCACATTCTTTTGAATTTGAGAATATTTTCATGTACATAAAGAATATCTTGGGGATGGGATCTAAGCCTAAATAGAAAATTCATTTATATTTCATATACACGTTATAGACATAGGATGAAGGTAGTTTTATACACTGTTTTTAATAATTTTATGCACGAAAGAAGGTGTGTGTACATTTGACCATCAGAAAGTGAAGGCATCACAATCTCAGACACCCATGTGGACAACTGTAGTTGTTTGGCATCACCATCATTCCTGACTCTGAATTTGTATGCGACCAAAGAGCAACCATTTTCTTACACTTATCCACACATAAAGTACTTATCAGGGAAAGTATCACATACCCTGTATGCTGTGAAAAGATATGCTTGTGTAAGCGAGCTGCACAGCAGCACCAGCACAGCGGCTGCATCACCTGTTAAACACCAGTGATCCCAAACAGCATCCACCGCCGTGCTGCGCTTTCATGGAGAGGTCACTGTATGCTATGTTGGCTTTTAAAGGTGAGAGGAAATTATAGGATGGTCATTCCAGCACCATCGTCTTCTAGGAGATGTTTTCACACTCACACTGTTGTCCAGTTTCTCCAACAGCTTGACTTCCTGTGCTGTAAATAAACATAAACGCTTCCTCTTTTCCTTACCACTGTTACCCACAGGGGCACCTGCAGCAGTTCTTTGTGACATTTGTAGCAGTGTTTGTGTAGCAGACATTTGTTACACCACAGAGCAGCGAATAAGTAAAAGAGCACAGTGAATAATGCAAGTAGATCCTGGCCCCATGGGGGCATTGCGGGGAACCTGCCTCTGCATGTCCACCATATGCATGTCATTTAATCACCCTCAGTGGGTGTGTTTACGTGGGGGAATATGGTATGTGTGAGAAAGGTAGCATGTCACCACTGAAGGTGCTGGAGGGCCTTCTCCCTGGGGGATGCTAAATAAACTGGGTTTTATTCCTGTGTTTTGACAGAGACCTGTCACATGGGGTCAGATGTGGAATTTTCCAATTGTGGTGTCATAGTGGTGCTCAAATGTTTCCGAATTTGGAACATTTCAAATTTGGGGTTTTGGGATTAGGGATGCTCAATAGGTGCCATCAGTTTCTCTTGACATCTCCCTCCCTGCTCCCTGGAATGAGGATTGTTGGACTAGAGCAACTTTGTCCTAACTGGGAGGGAAGAGCCCAGTGAATTTCAGACACCTTGGTTGGGAAATCTTTGAGTTGCTCAAACACCAGCCAAGCTGAAAATACAGACTTAGGTACCAGCATCAAGGGTTGCCAATAAGTCCAGAGTGGATTATATGTTTTGGGAAAGCAAGAAGGTCAAAGGGTCAAGAACAGCCCCGCTAGGAAATATCATCACAGTGTAATATGAATAACACAGTAGTATACTTCTATTTTTCTTAATAAAGAAGATAGTAAAGATAGAGCTAAAGGCCTCCCAACTACCACCCCAAGTGCTAACATGATCTCCAGAAGTAACCACTGGTTCTAAGTTTGGTTTGTCTTCACCACCACCGTTTCCTTCGATAGTAAGTTTACTACCACCAGCAATGCCAGAGAGAACATATTTCTTCACGTTCTGCCATCACATGATATTATAATACTTAATGTTTGTATCCTCACATGAGTGAAAATAGCATCATTCAAACATACGTTATCCCGTCTATTAATGAGACAACATTTTCTCTTTATTCCTCATTTGTAAATCCATGAACTGTCCATATCTGCAGACTGTTTTCTTTTTTTTTTTTTCTTTTTGAGACGGAGCCTCAAGCTATCCCCCTGGGTAGAGTGCCATGGCATCACAGCTCACAGCAACCTCCAACTCCTGGGCTCAAGCGAGTCTCCTGTCTCCGCCTCCCAAGTAGCTGGGACTACAGGCGCCCGCCACAACGCCTGGCCATTTTTTTGTTTGCAGCCATCGTTGTTGTTTGGCGGGCCCGGGCTGGGGATTTGAACCCGCCACCTTAGGTGTATGCGGCTGGTGCCTTAGCTGATTGAGCAACAGGCACCGAGCCCAGACTGTTTTCTTATTGGATCTTTTGTCTTTTTCTTATAGATTTCTAGTTTTTTGCATATTCTGCATACTAGTTCTTTGTCAGTATTTGAAAATTCTTTCTCTCAGGTTTTTGGAATTATTTAATGCTATATTTTCAGCATTTGGAAAAGTTAGATTTATCTATTTTTATAATTTTTGATGTTAGCATTCTTACGCCAAGGACATCAAAATATTACATTGTCTTCTACTTCTTTTATAGCTTTCTGTTTACATTGAGGTACTAATTCCATCTGGAAGTTACCTTTTTGAGTATGAGATAGGTATCTATTCCCTCTCCCCAAGTAAGAGAGCCTAGGGCTCTAATCTCATTGTTTGAGTAATCCATCTTTCCTCCTCTTGTGTGAAATAGCACCTCTGTCATTTATCAAATTCCCATTTATACATAGGTCTATTTCTAACTCCATGTATTCCATTGACCTATTTCTTACAGTGTCAGATAGGTTCTATCTACCTCTCCAGATCCATTCTCTATGCTTCTCCATCCTGCCCACTGCCCTGGGAAGCTGTGTGGAATATATAGGCCATATTCAGCTCTTGGGCTGGGCAGAGGGGGATCTCCGGGGGAGGAGGAGGAGGAGGAGGAGAATGGGGTGTTTATTTTCCTAGCTCTGCCTGCAGGGTTGCTTTGGGCTGACCGTGTTCCTCTACTGAATGTCACAGGTCTTCTCAGGGTCTCCCCCTTTCCCCAACTCCTTTCTTCTGCATCCTGGCACCGGCTCTCTCTCCATCTCTCTCTTTTTGCTCTTTCAAACCTTGGAGAGGGAACAGCCCCGTTGATTTCCCTTAGTTTTCTAGGTAGGTGATCTCATCAGTGGGTCATAACAATTTTATTTCCTTTCTACTTTTTTGTATAACTTGTATTTCCTTTTCTCATATATATTTTTTTCTTTTTTTGGTACAGATTAGAACTCTCACACAATGCTGAATAATATTAATGATAGTGAACCCTCTTGTCTTGCACAATATTGGTTAGGTGTTGGCACCAAATGAAAGATTTTATTTTCTACTCCAAACTTGCTAAAAGTTTTAAAAATAGCAAATAGCTATTATATCAAATACCTTTCAAGCAGCTTTGGAGATGATCATGTTTTTCATTTTAATTTTTATAGAAGTTATACATTTGTTGAAAAGGAAAATAAGTCTATAAGGCTTTTAATTCAAATAGCTTTTCAAAAAAAAATAAAATAAATAAAATAGCTTTCCCCAATCATCTCTCTCCTATATCTCACTTCCCTGGGTTCATCATTTCCAATTCTTTTGGCGATTTCTTCTATGTTTGACTCCATAATACTGCCACTTTTTATTTTTCAAAAATTTCCTCCCCTTGTTAGAAAGTTACATAGTTTATGTTGATTTTTTTCCAGGTCTCTCTTCCATTTTGACATAATACATGAATTAATATTTTTTTCTAATGAAGTCTTGCATCAATTAGTATTTATATTCTTTCCCTGTACATCACAACAAATCATTCCTTTTTTGTCTGTCCATTACCCAAACCCCATGTTGCTTTTGCTGAAATTTTCAGCACATTTTTAAGAGCCTTTTTTTTTTAAACAGTCGATACTTATATAGATTTAACAATACACTTTTCTGATTTCTTTCCTTACTATTTCTTCTGTATAAGCATTATTTAATCTTTTCTTATTAATTATTGAGTACCTACAAAGTAATATTTATAAAATATGTATAAGGTGCTAAATAGAAATACAATGAGCACATGAGTTCCCAAAATCTGGTGTAAAAAAGGGAATCTTACTTTACCTTGGAAGTCTTTGTGACTCTGCTTTTTATTTTTCCTTTTCATTCACTCAAGTGTTCTCCAACACTTTGTGTTCATCCTTCCTTTTCTTTTTATGGTTTTGCTACATATAGTTTTCTTTGAAACAGTGTCTCATTCTGCCACCCTGGATACATTGCTGTGGTGTCACAGCTCACAGCAACCTCAAACTCTTGGGCTCAAATGATCCTCTTGCCTCAGCCTCCCAAGAAGCTGGGACTACAGGCACCTGCATGATGCCAGCTAGTTTTTCTATTTTTGGTAGAGATTGGGGTCTCACTCTTGCCCAGGCTGGTCAAGAACTCCTGAGCTCAAAAAAATCTTCCCTGGGTGGTGCCTGCTGGCTCAAAGGAGTAGGGCGCCGGCCCCATATGCTGGAGGTGGTGGGTTCAAACCCAGCCCTGGCCAAAAACTGGGAAAAAAAAATCCTCCCATCTCACCCTCCCAGAGTGCTAGGATTACAGCGTGAGCCACCACTCCTCGCCTGCTTTATGTTTTATTTTTTCATACATTTTTAAATTGTTTTAAACTGTAAGCAATATAAGTTTATAAGGTTTATTTTTAACTATCTGAATGAATGGAATCATTCTTTACCAAGTTTGTATCCTTAAACTTTATTCAGTTTTATAATTTTTAAAACTTTAAAAAAATAAATAGCTCACTATGTATTTATCTGCAAAGAAATTCTCTCCTCCATTCAACATTATGTTTCAGAGATTATCTGTGTTTTTGTGTATAGCTGCCATTCATTAATTTTTCAGTGCTGTGCTTTATTTCAGGACTAATTATCTTGGGAGGCAGAATAGATACCTGGTTAAGAACACAGACACTAGAATTCTACTGTCTTTGTTCAAATCCTACAATAAATTATAGAAACTATTGTGCTCTTTTCTTTTAATTTAAACAAACAAAACATAAAAGCACTCATACAAGAAGTTTAGATAGGAGATAGGAGAAATTCCATAAGTATTAAAGGTTAACATTCACATTGCATCCATGTCTGGCCTGTTGTTGAAAGGGGCTTTATTTTTTTTTTTTTGAGACAGTGTCTCACTATGTCGCTATCAGTAGAGTGCCATGGTGTCACAGCTCACAGCAACCTCAAACTCTTGGGCTTAAGCAATTCTCTTGCCTCAGCCTCCCCGTAGCTGGGACTACAGACTCCTGCCACAATGCCTGGCTATTTTTTGTTGCAGTTGTCATTGTTGTTTTTTAGCTGGCTGGGGCCGGATTCGAACCCACCAGCCTCGCTGTATGTGGCTGGCACCATAACTACTGTGCTACGGGCGCCAAGCCAGAAAGGGGTGTTTTTGAGGCAAGAGGGAGGCCAACATCTATTGGATGATGATGATGGTGGAGATGGTGCTGGAGAGGTTGAAGTGGGTGCTGGAGAATCAGGATTTGATTCTGCTGCTGGAGGAGGGGAGCTTACCATGGAAGTCTAGGTACCTGAGAAAGGAATTTTGGGTTGTTTGCACAGCCTTTTTCTTTTTTTTAATCATAAGTCACCTTGTAGCAGCTGCTGTTCTCACTAACTGCCTGGCCAACCTTTATAAACCACTCAATGTTAGGATCTTGCTCCTCAAGCTTAACAAATCCTGCTTCCAAGAAACAAAAGCCTTCAGCTAATTCTTTTGCCACAACCTTTTCTTGGCTCTAGATCGTCTGATTCTTTGTGTTCTTGTTTTTCCATCACCTGTCTCTCCACCCATGAGACCAGCCACTGGGGTAAAGATGCTGTACCCACAAACTGCTTAGCCAGGTGGATTCGTTTACATCTATGGAAGAAACTAGTTCCTTAGTTACTAATTTAATTCTATATTATCCTAATAGGGAGCTTTGGGAACCCGTTTGTAAGTATAGAATACTGTCATTTGGGTCAGTTGTAACCTGAGGACTGCCTGTATTGAATGCTGACTCTGTATTAGGCACTGTTCTAAGTGATTTTTAAGAAACACTTTTGTTGTAATGTAATTTCAAATGTACTGAAAAGTTGCAAAAACATGTGCATATAATTTTAACATACCCTTTATCACACATTCCCTAAATGCTAACATTGTGCATAACTGTAGTACAATCATCACATCCAAGATATTAACACCAATACAATACTATTAAGTAATCTATTCAGCTTATTTGAATTTCATCATTTTTTCCACTAATGGCCTTTTTTTGGTGTGGAATATAAACCGAGATTCCACATTGAACTGGGATGTTCCTCTGATGTCTTTAATTTGACAGCTCCTTGAACCTATTTTATATCTTTCATGACATTGAGACTTTTCCACATTAGTTATTTGTTAGAGTGTCTCTTAATTTAGATTGACCTGATGATTTTTTTTGAATACAGTTTAAGCCCCTTTGGAAGAATACCACAGTAGTGGTTTTTGCCATTCCTGGCATGTACAGAATGGGGAGGGACGTGGTGTTGACAGTCTTGTGGCTGATGATGCTGACTTTGATCATGCGATTAGCATGGTATCTTGCTTAGTCTGTTTAACGGTTGCTATAAAGGAACACCCGAGGCTGGGGAATTTATAAAGGAAGAAAGGTTTATTTGGCTCATGATTCTGATAACTAGAACGTTCCAGATTGGGCATTTGCAGTCTGAGTCTCATTTTGGTGAGGACCTCAGGCTGGTTTCCACTTGTGGAGGAAGCTGAAAGGGAGCCTGTGTGTGCAGAGATTGCATGGCATGAGAGGAAGTAAGAGAGAGAGTAGTGTGGCAAGGTTCAGGCTTTGCTTTTAAACAGCCCGCTCCCTGGGGTCTGATAGAGTGAGAACACACTCCGAGGGAGGGCATTAATCTATTCATAAGCAATCTGCTCCCATGACCCCAACACCTCCCCCGAGGTCCTACCTCCCAACACTGCCAAACTGGGGGTAAAGTTTCAGAATGAGAAATCCTGGGGACAAGCAAACCATATCCAGACCACAGCAGTGTCTCTTAGGTTTATCTATGGTGAAAGTTGTTATTCCTCCCCTATAATTAAGTAATTTATTAATTGATTTATAATTAATAGGAATCTTGTATAATAAGTATTAAGATTCTCTCCTGTTTATCACACTGCATCTACCATACTTTATATTTTCTTCTCTTTATCTTCTGGGCTGAATTCTGAATAATTGTTATAGTTATTCCACTTGCCTAATTTTCTCTTCAGCTATGCCTACTCTGCTAGTAAACATATCAGTTTCAAACTGACAATTTTCCCCCCAGATTCTCCAATTGGTTCTTTTAAGGAATTACTCACTTAAAGGTATTATTGGTAAAATTTTGTATTCTTCTAAGTTTTTCTTTTTTTTTATTTCAAATTCATATGAGGGTACAAATTTTTGTTACACTGTTTTTATTTCCAGGGTAAAGTTCCAGTTGTAAAAGAGCCCCTCACCCAGGGGTGTGTCATATACCCTCACTGTGTGCTCATTAGGTGAGATCCGCCCCATGCCCTCCCTCCTTCTGCCCATTGTCCTCCCTCCTCCTCCCTCCTCCTCTCCCCTCCTCTCCCCTCCCTCTACCCCTGTACTGGGCTATATTATTGTTCATATGAACACATAATTGTTTATATATTGGTTTCTTAGTAGTATGGAGTACACTGGATATTTATTTTTCTTCCTGTGATACTTCACTAAGAAGGATGTATAAGAAGACTGTAACTATGATTTTGAAAGGTCTTTTACATTTTTTTCTATTACTATTTTTTCTCACATGGAAGTTCTTTTCTTTGTTGGAGAGTTATCTCTTATGTTCCCCTCACCTGACATTTAATAATTCTTGGTTCTGCATTCATCTTCTGTAATAAGATTGTTGTCTGTGATCCTGGGACATGCTGATTTCTTTCTAGATGGCTGCAAAGCCTCTCAGTTCATAGTATCAGCTGTTTCTTGGCATGGCAGGTGAGACAACCTCCTGGTGCATTGCTCAGTGTGACAGTCTCATGTAGGCCTTGCTCTATCTTCCAGGGGATGTCAGGATAGCCTATGGAATCTTAGCTTATAACACGACTCTATTTACTTTTTTCCTCCAATGTGCTTCATAGCTTCGGATCCCAAATCCCTATATTTACATGCATTTCTTAAAATAAAATCTTAGTGGTTTGGGATGGCAGGATAGGAAATTTAACGCTTAAATGACACTTAACCACACACCATGCCCAATTCCAAGTACTTAACATGTATTAACTTATTTATCCCTACAACACTCCTGTGAGGCAGGTACTATTCTTTACCCACACTTAATGGACCAGGAGAATGTGGCACCGAGATATTAAAAAACTTCCCCAGGATTACAGAACCAGAATTCTGCTGAACCAAGGGCTTTTAACTCAAGACACAAAGCCCCCTCTGTACTCTTCTCCTTATCAGTCAGTGGGCCCCGCCTCTACAGCCCAGACTCCCCAGGGAAACACCCCACCACTCAGCTTGCAGCCTGCAACTACACAGACAGTCAGAGTGGCAATTAGTTCTGCTAATCTGACTCATGTGGCCTTCAGGGTGCACTGAGAGAGGATGGAAGGTTTTGGTCTTTGCCCTTTCTGTGCTACCTCCCTACATCAAACACTGTTGCAGGATTGCATTGTTGAAATAAGATTATTATAAGAATAATCCCCGGGGGGACCTCGGCCAAGTAATTTCTCCTCTTCTGAGCCTGCTTTTCCCATATGTAAATAAGTAGGGGACTGAGGGCAAACTGGAAAAGGGGCTTTTAAAATTTATTTCTTTTCCAGTGTGTAGATTCTCTGAATCTATAATTCACACATGATGATACTTTGATCATTTTTTTCATTGTGTTTCAACTCTCTTGTATTTCCTTTATTTTCCTTTCTGTTTAAGTCAGTTTGAAAAATAAATGTACATGATTAAAAATTGAATGACACACAAGTGCACAAAATGAAACAGTGCAAGCTACCATCTCTTCTCCCAGATAACAGTCCCTGAAGTCACCCACTCATGACATCTGATTTTAATTTTATTGGAACTTATTTCCATACCTCTAAATAACGTGAGTGTTGCCATTTGTTGGTGTTTGAACTCCAGACATCATCCATTGACTCCCTGTGAAAGAGGACATACCTCACATGTTGTGGTCTAGGGGTGACAGCCCTTGCCTCATCTCTGTTCCTCAGCTAAATCTCAGGACCCACCGTACAGGTGCAGGAGGGGAGATTGGCCCAGGATGGCTGCTGTGGCGCTGCAGTGGCTTGTCAAGCTGCAGATGGGACAGAGAGGCACTGGAGAAGGCTTGGATCACACTTAAGGAGGGGCTTTCTGCTCTTGGGAATAGCAGCTTGACTTTTAAAGAGCTCAATCAAGAGGGAGCGTGGTGATTGTCTTAGATGAGCACACAGTTTACTGCTCCCAAGTGGGCCTTGTCGCATTGGGAAGCCAAGGAATTGGAGCTATTGTATGGTGATTGACGGGAGCTGTTCCAGGCAGTGGGAAATAGCAAGGTCACCTGAGATGGATAGAGCTGAGTGCCCAGAAGTCCTCCAGCCGTGTCCAGTGACTGGATAGACAAAATTTGGGTGGTAACTTACATTGTCCCATCAGGCCAAGTTTTCGCCATCTGCTGGGGACCATGAGAACATCATTTGGAACTATAGGGGGGCAGGGGCTGTGGGTGGGGACAAGGAGCAGGTGGCTGCTTCCTGATAATTAGACTGCACCACAGGAGGCTTGGGGGAGGAGGAGCCACAGGAGGGAAAGCTTTGCAACTCTAATCATCACTGCTCTTAACACAGTGGGCCTAGTCACTCACAGAGAACACTGTCGCATACCTGTCACCTATGTCAGCTTCTACCCCTTTCAAACATCACTTTCCCAGTGTCTTTAGAGAAAGAGAGGGTTTGATTAATAACCACTGTATTGCCCGTTGTATCTGCTTCTGTGAGGGGAGTGCCCGCTCCCAACCAGCCCTACCACCAGACCCCTCACCTCGCTGCTGTCCCCACCTGGAACTCAGGGGCTGCCATCCCACAGAGTGAGGCCGAAAGCCTGGTTGGCCCAGTGAGAGTACACACGTCCATGTTGCCCTGTCTCTTCAATCCCCTACCCCACCTCACACGGCATGAGGGTCCAGGTCGCCACTGGGGATAATTCCAGAGCTGGAGAAACAAAACAGTCCAAGGGAAAAAAACACCTACCAAATAATTAAACTCACAGAGGCCCCTTTTGGGTCTACCTAGCTTCACTTCCCGAGCCTGAAGTCCCTTCTCTCCCCTCTTTCTGAGAGAATACTTCCATTACCCCACACATAAAACCTCTGCCTTTTTAAAAATTAAAACTCAACACCCTCTGTCACAGGAGGTGGTCTTATCCCAGACTCCACTCTTTTTTTTTTTTTTGGCATCACAGCTCATAGCAACCTCCAACTCCTGGGCTCAAGCGAGTCTCCTGCCTCCGCCTCCCAAGTAGCTGGGACCACAGGCGCCTGCCACAACGCCTGGCCATTTTTTGGTTGCAGCCATCATTGTTGTTTGGAGGGCCTGGGCTGGGGATTCGAACCCGCCACCTTAGGTGTACATGGCTGGTGCCTTAGCCGATTGAATCACAGACTCCACTCTTTTTACTACACCTCAAACTGGGGGCTCCCTCCCTACCAGCATAAAGGGAGGGGAGGAGGGCCTTTGAGGGACAGTTACAGGATGGGCTTGGCCACTCTGAGGTCTGGTGTCCCCAGGAGATCCCTCTATGTGAACATTATCTTTATTCCTGTTCACACACACACACATATTTCACAAAAATACACAGTTCAGAGTAAGCACATGGCCAGTTGCTATTCGTCCACACTCCTGTACATCCCAGGCTTATTGCTGTAGGGCAGTGTTTTTCAACCTTTTTTTTATGTCATGGCACACTTGAACCTAGAGTTGAACTTCTGCAGCACACTTAAATTATGTTGAGCAAAAGAAAAGAGTGGGGGAAAAAAGGATGTGCTTACTGTTGTTTGAATTTCTTTTGGAAATAATTTAATTAATAATCTTAAAAAATTTTCAGGTATACCTAAGATCTTCTCATAGCACACCAGTGTGCTATGACATAACGGTTGATAATCACTGCTCTAGAGAGAAGATCAAAGGCCCTGGACCATTTTTTTTTTTTAAGTGACTTTGCCTTAGGTTCAAACAAATTCTCAGGCACAGCGTCTTCCTGTCCAGTGTACAGCAGGGCTCCAGAAGTGGTGGTAGCCAAGGCAGTGGGGTTTTCCACCTGCATGCACAAACCCCCTCTGACGCTACAGCAATCCTGGGAGGACTGGAGATAAAGGGCTTTCCGGCTTTGCCAAGGTCAGGTGTGGCTGATCCAGAATTAGAACCTAAATTTTATGGGTCAGGCCTTGAGCTCTTTCTACCACTTTAAAATGATAGTGATCAGCACTGAATGTGTATCTTGTGAAGGTGGATTACTACACTGGTAAATTAGTGTGAGGACGTGTGAGTCAGGGGAACTCAGAGATCAAAATAGGCCAAAGTGTCCCTAAATATTATTTTCCAAGAGAACCTAAGAAAGAAGGACCCTTTCTGTTATCTCGGAGGTCTTGCTTTTATCTGCCTGCCAAATTTCCTAGCAAATATTTCAAGAAGATCTTAATTTCTTCGTCTAAAGAAAGGAAAGGTCAGATTATTGTTGGCCCCTTTCAACCCTAGCAATCTGTAATATAAAAGCTACTATGTCAGATGAGATGTGATAGGAAGTAAGGGTAATGACTTCCCTTGTCACGTGTTGAGTTGGGAGCAGTCCTGGCAGGGTATGCAGCAAGGCAGCTGATCTCACTGCCAAACTACACCCAAGGCCAGCAAGTTCTCCTGGGCCTGCTGCTTCAGTAAAGAGAAATGCTTGATCTCATGACCGTGGGGAGTGATTGGACATTATTAGCAGCAAAGAACTCAGATCAAATTCTCTGTCAGGTTAAACGAATCTTCAAATGAGACACTTGACATGTAAAAGGAAGCTTAAGTGAATCAAGAAAAAGAGCTTTCAGCTGACACTGTAGAACTCACAGAGGTCAGATGCACACGTGAAACGGGCAGGAGGTGGGACGCGTCAAGTCTGATGAAAATGTGAAATAATCAGGAATTTGGGTTGTCCAAATAGACAATTATCTGTGAGAGTGATGGCTGAGGACTTAACCTGAGATGAAAGAACAGATTGATGTTGAGAGGCTGCTCGAGGAGGAACATTTCTGTGACCATCGTGCTGTGCATTTGACTAAGGGCTGGAAATAGTCAGGACTTGGTCTTTGTCTGGCTCTCTGAGGGGCAGCTGGACAAAGTAAAATATTTGGGGGGAAAACAGTAACCGGCCAAACAATATATTCTACCTCTGGCTCTTCTCTCTACTCAAGGAGCAGTCACATTCTTGATATGGAACATTCATTGGAATAATTGGTTGCTTTCAAAATAAAATGAGATGTTTGTGAAAGGGCAAGTGACACAAAACAATCTCAAGTAAGCTCATGCTGGAGAACTCATGAAGGTCAGACATGTGCGAAGTATTTCTGTGTTTAGGGGGTGCTGATGAGAAAAGGGGTGAAGGAGCAGAAAGGCATCTTGTTAGAGCTATGGTGTTGGCATCAGGTTGTGGTTTCTAATCCCTGCTTTGCCGTAGAGATTAGAACACCCGGAGACAAATCAGTGGACATCTGGAGTCTCATATTCCTTGCCATCAAATGAGAATTGTACAACTTACCTTAGACAGGTGTGTGACTTAAAGCCAAAATAAATAGCATATGGGAAGACTTCGTAAATGCTAACGCACTACTACATAAGTGTGAGGAATTATTATATAAATATGATTATTCTTGCTTGGGTCTCTAGTTACATGGGATTGAAATTTGGCTATTTTAATGACAGATGAGCTAGAAAACATGAACAATTGCCCAAAATATACTTTTTCTCCTTGCCACCTGTCAACAATAAATATTTGATTTACATTTGAAATCTGGAAACACTGAAGCCCTTACCAAATAAATAACATGTTTTCCCGTGAGAGCCTCCACCTGCTCTGTGATGCTTGCCTTGGCGTGTGCTCTTAGACCTGGCCAGACACTGCTGGTACTGTCTGTGGGTGGTCACCATGCATGAGGCAGCTTGCAGGAATCTGTAGGCAATGACAAATGAAGGACAAACATTGTCCTAAAGCACCAAAGAGGCAACAAGAGGAGAACAAATTAAAGTGTAGAAAATCTCAAAGACCCTATGGTAGACAAATATTGTTTCTGCCTGTCCAGCCTTCATTAAACCTCGTCTGCTGAGAAAACCTCTGTTTTCCTTCTGTTAGACACCCTTCCCCTGTTCTTGTCAGTGTGGTATTTGGGTGAGACTGACCTCAGCTCCTTGTGCCAGAAGTGTGCACACATCTCAGACCTCCTTACCAGAGCCTTGGGGATTGATTCTGGCAAGGGCAAGTCAATTTGGCCCAGGCTCAGAACTCTTGATCAAATAGTGAGGGAAAAAAGTCTTCCTGATCCTCAAGATAGTCATTAATAGTTCCCTGGTGGTATTTCTGAGCATTTGGATTGAGCTGGGCCTGAAGCTTACTTAGACGTTCCCATTACTACAGTAAGTGAATTCCTTTTGTTTGCTTATTTAGTTCATTCAAGGATTTGCAGAGATGAATCACTAGTTATGGTTGTATTCATTCCTGCAGTCTATACACCATTGATTGGGTGCCTCCTGCCTCAGGCCCTGTGCAGGGAGTTTTGATGAACAAGACATGGGGTCTTCCCTCAGGGAGCTTGCAAACTCATAGGAGAGACACTGATTTTTAAAGTACAAGATAGTAAACATAATGGGTGAAGTATGATGTATGTACAAGGTGTTAAAGAGCATGAAGTGGAAACCCTTAACTCATCTATGAGTGAGTCCAGTGGAGAGGATTTGGAAGGGCTTTCCACTTTGAGAAAGAAAGCCCTGAGAGGCTACTTTAAGGATGAGCAGGAATGATCCAGGAAATTATGGAGCAGGAAGAAGACATGCTTGCTTTTACCTATTCAACATGGAGAGTGAAGGGTGTGTGCATATGTGTGTGAGCACGAGTTAAGGGTTGTGGAGCAGAGGGGAAACTATAAGCAGGTCCACGTTTCTGGGAGGAAAATGCAGAATCTCATTGTCAGACTAATGAAAGTGCATGGAGGAAGAGTCAGCATGCTGAGAGGAGTCCTTTTAGCCAACAAAGGCTTTGGACTTCTTTTGGGTCTTGACTTTCAGGTCTCCTTTCAAGTTTTTGAAAGGCCATGGTGGTCTGACAAGGAATTTTGAGAAAGATGCCCCTTAGAGGAAAGGAGACTAATGCTGATGAGAGACCTAATTGAGTTTGGAGGGACAAATGCAGATTAAAGAAATATTCTGCAAATACCATTTGTAGTAACTGGTGCTTGGGTGCGAAGGTGAGGAGGGGAGAAGGGTCAGGTGTGGTCCTTTGGCTTGTGTGACTAGTGAAGGGAGATGGTCAACTGAGATGACAAGTTTTATTTCAGACATGCTGAATTTAATGCACTGGGGGGAGGACCAGACAGACACACTCGCAAGCAGCTGGATGTACGAATCTGTGGTTTCATAGAGAGGTCTAGGCTAGAGGGAGACATTTAGGAACCCTCAGCATACAGTTAAAACCAGGAGGCTATCTAAGGAAAAAAATTGGGGCATAAAGAACAGAGCAATCAAGAAGAACTCTGGTACATGAACACTGAATGTGTTGGGGGAAAGAGCCCAGGAAGAAACAGCTGAAAGACAGAAGGAAGGACCAGAGAGTGTGGTGTCTTAGAAGTCAAGGGAATAGAGCTTCAAGAGGGAGGGAGAGATCATCAGCATCACATGCAGCAGTATATAGAAAAAATATGATACCTCAAACTATTGCAGTTGAGAGTAAGGAAGTTATTAGTGATAGGACGGGTGGGAGTGGGAGTCAGAGTGAGTGAGTGAAGATAGCAGAATAACCATGACCACTCTTTGAGAAGAGAGAGGAAAAACAGATGGTAAATAGACATGGACCTAGTATCAAGATTTCCACTTCAGGATTGAGCCACTGGAGCATACTTCTAGGATGACAGTAAAGAAGGATCCATCAGAAAGGGGGAAGCTACTGATACAAAATGGGAAAGTTTAGGGATGGAACATGATCTTGGAACCTGGAGACTTTGGTCAGTGCACCAGGGCCAGAATAGCCTTGGAAAGTAGGAGACCACTTCATATTCTCATAATGAGATGGATATGGGTTTTAATAGTTGGAAATCATTAGGAAGAACACACAGTATGGCTTCAGTTTCACAGCAGTAGAAGGTAATGGTGGTGATCCTGGGGGAAAAGGTTGGGAAGTTGACAAAGTAATATTGGATAACTGTTTTGTTTTTTTTTTTTTCTTTTCTGTTGCCACTGTGCACTTAGCCAGGACTTATCTTATTTATGTTCTTTTTGTTCTGCATCCCAGCCACCCCTGCCATGGTCTCTGATAACCACCATTCTACTTTTTATCTTCATGAGATCCTCTTTTCTAGTTCATGAATATGAATGAGAACTTGTGATATTTGTGTGCTTGGCTTATGCCACTTGACATAATGGCCTCCAGTTCCACCCATGTTGTTGCAAATGACAGGATAGTTTCATTAGATGCAAAAAATGTATAATTTTGACATAATTTTATTTATCTATTTTTTTTCCTTGATTGTTTTTACTTTGGTGTTGTAGCAAATAAACTATTATCTAATTGAAGGTCACCAAGATTTACATCTTCATTTTCTGCTAAGATTTTTATAGTTTTGGCTTTACATTTAAGTTTTTTATTCATCTTAATTATTGTATAAGATGTGATGTACTAGTGTAACTTCATTCTTTTGCATGTGGATGTCCACCTGTCCCAACATGATGTGTTGAAAAGACTATTCTTTCCTCATTAATTTATCTTGGCCCAGTCATCAAAAATTAATTAATTGATTTAAAAATGTAAAGGTTTATTTCTGGATTCTCAATCCTATTCCACTGATGTATGTATGTGTCTCTTCTTATTCCAGTGCTTCAATATCTTGATTTATATTAAGTTTTGAAACTGGAAAGTGAATTCTCCAGCTTTTGTTTTATGAAGATTGTTTGGGCTATTTGGGGATCCCAACATAGCCATATGAATTTTAGAATCACCTTGTCAATTTCTGCAAAAAACAAACAAACAAAAAAACTCAGCTGCAATTTTGATAGGGATTTTGTTGAATCTGGATATCAATTTGGGAAGTACTGACATATTAATAAGTCTTCCAAGATGTTTTTCCATGTATTTAGGTTTAATTTTTTTCTTTCAACATCTTAAGATTTTATTGTCTAAGTCTTACTTTTTTTAAAAATTTATTCCTTAGTGTCTTATTATTTTTGCTACTGTAAACCATATTGTTTTGATTTTATTTTTAGGTTGTTTATTTCTAATATGTAGAAATACAACTGGCTTTTGTATATTTTCATATCCTGCAACCTAGCTGAACCTTGTTTATTAGTTCTAATTTTGTATTGTGTGATTTTAAAAACATGTGTGATTACATCATCTGTAAATAAAGTTTTTCTTTTTCTTCTTCAACTTTCATGCCTTTTTTTTTTCTCGCCTAATTTCTCAGGCTATAACATCTAGTACAATGTTGAATACAAGTGGCAAGGGGAACATCCTTGACTCATTCCTGATATTAGGGGTAGAGTTATCAGCCTTCTCCCATTAAGTTCACTGATAATTCATTACATATGATCTTAGCTGTGGGTTTTTTTTACAAATGTTCTTCATCAGACTGAGGAAATTCCCTTCTCCTAGTTTTCTGAATGATTTTATCATGAAAAGATGTTGGATTTTGTCAAATCCTTTTTCTGCATCTCTTGAGAGAATCCTATGGTTGTTATTCCTTTATTATATTAATATTATTTATTAAACTAATATACATATGTAATGTGTACTATTTTGCATCGCGGGATAAGTTCTACTTGTTTGTGGTATATACTTCTTTTTTAGTGCTGGATTTGACTTGTTAGTAATTTATGGAAGATTCTTACGTCTATATTCATAAATTATATTGGTCTATAGTTTTCTTGTATTATCTTTGCCCAGTTTTGTTATCATGCTAATACCAGCTTCATAGAATAAACTGGGAAGTATTCCCTTTTTTCCTACTTTTTAGAAGAGTTTGTGAAGAATTGTTATTATTTTATCTTTACATCATTGATAGAACTCACCATAGAAGCTACCTGGTCCTAGGCTTTTCTTTGTAGGAATATTATTTTTATCACTAATTCAACTTTTTTTATCTGTAATAGGTCTATTTAGATTTTGTTTCCTCTCCAGTTAGTATTAGTAGATTGTGTGTTTCTAGGAATTTGTCCATTTCTTCTAGATTACCTTATTTGTTGATAAATAATTTTTCATAGTATTTTCTTATACATATTTTAAATTTATGTATAGTTGATAGTTATATTCCCTCTTTCATTCCTACTGTTAGTAATTTGAATCTTCTTTCTCTTTTTTAAATTATAATATATAGATTTTATTGGATTCTTATTTGAATAAACATAATGTGAAAACAAATTGTAAGTCATTTAGAGAAATGTAAACACTAACCAAATGTTGAGATTTTTTTTCAATTTCCTTGTTCCTTTTTTAATTCAGTTTTTTTATTGTTTGGGATTCATTGAGGGTACAAAGAATTAGGTTACACTGATTGCATTTATTAGATAAAGCCCCTCTATAATTCTGTGCTGCCCCGCAAGAGGTGTGTTAACACCGTGACCCCTTCCTCCTCTCTCCTTTTTTTCTTGGTCAGTTTGGCTAGAGGTTAGTTTAGTTTCAAAGAACCAGTTTAGTTTTTTAATTTTCTCTATTATTTTTCTATTTCAGTTGTTTCTTCTTTATTCTTTCCTTTCTACTGATTTTCTTGGGGATTAATTTGCTCTTCTGTTTTCAGTTTCTGAAAGTGGAAGATTAAATTACTGACTTGAGGTTTTTTTAATTTTAGTATCAATGTTTAAAGCTATAAATCTTTCCTTTAAATGTTGCTTTAGTCTCACATAAGTTTTGGTATGTTTTGTTTTTGTTTACATTTATCTGAGACATTTACCAATTTCCCTGTGGTTTATTTTTGATTCACTGGTCATTTAGGAATGTATTTTAAATTTCCATGAATTCTGGCACGGCGCCTGTGGCTCAATCGGCTAGGGCGCCAGCCACGTACACCTAAGGTGGCGGGTTCGAATCCCCAGCCCGGGCCCGCCAAACAACAATGATGGCTGCAACCAAAAAATGGCTGGGTGTTGTGGCAGGCACCTGTGGTCCCAGCTACTTGGGAGGCTGAGGCAGGAGATTCGCTTGAGCCCAGGAGTTGGAGTTGGAGGTTGCTATGAGCTGTGATGCCATGGCACTCTACCCAGGGGGATAGCTTGAGGCTCCGTCTCAAAATAAATAAATTAATTAATTAATTAATTTCCATGAATTCTTTAATTATTTTCTAAATTTATTCCATGCAAAGAATGCCCATTGTATGATATCAGCCATTTGTATTTACCTAGGGTTGTTTTATGGCCTGACATATGGTCTGTCTTAGAGGATGTTCCATGTGCATTTGAGAAAAATTCTGCTGTTGTTGAGTGAAGTGTTCTATAGATGTCTCCTCTGTCTAACTGGTTTATAGTGTTATACAATATTCTGTTTCTTCATCAGTCTTTGGTCCAATTCTCCTTATTATTGAAAGTAGGGTATGGAAGTCTCAAACTATCATTTTTTATTATCTGATTATTTATTATCTCCCTCCATTTCTGTCAGTTTTTGTTTTATGTATTTTGAAACTTTGTTGTTAGGTGCATATATTTTGTAGTTATTATATCTTCTTGATGGATTGGCCATTTTATTATTAGAAAATATCATTCTTTGTCTCTGCTAAAAATTTTTTAAATTAAATTATAGCTGTGTACATTAAGGCAATCATGGGGTATAGTATGGTGTTTTCATATACAATTTGAAATACTCTTATCAAACTGGTTAACGTAGCCTTCATGTCATTTTCTTAGTTATTGAGTTAAGACATTCACCTAAAAAATTTTTGTCCTTAAGTCTATTTGTCTAACATTGGTACAGCCTCTCAAGCTCTCTTTGGCTATTGTTTGTATGGTGTGTGTATATTTTTTTGACCTTTTTTCTTTCAAACTATTTGTGTCTTTGAATCTAAAATGTTTGTTACCTAAAGACAATATATAATTTTTAAAATACATTCTGCTGAAATTGAGACATTTATTTCATTACTCCATTTATATTTAATATAATTCTGATACGGTAGGATTAATACCTGCCATTTTGCTATTTATTTTTTATATGTCATGTCATTTTTTCTTATATTCCTCTATTACTGTCTTCTTTATTAAATAGATATTGTCTAATATACCATTTTAATTCCTTTGTCATTTCTATTACTGTGTTTTTTGAGTTATTTTCTTAGTGGTCACCTTGGTGTTTATAATTAACCTTTTGATTTATAACAGTTAAGTTCAGATTAATACCAACTTACTTTCAAGAATATATAAAAAACAAAAACAAAAATAGTATACAAAAACTTTGCTCCTATATGGCTCCATTCTCTACCTGCTCTTTTATAATGTTATTGTCATACAAATTACATCTGTATATATCATATGCCCATCAACATGGATTATATAGTTATTATTTTATGAGTTGTTTCTCAGATAGAAGGAAAAAAGGCATTGCAAATAAAACACATTTTTCTTTCTTATCATACTTACCGATGCAGTTTCCTTTACTGATGCCCTTTAGTTTTTTATGTGTATTTGAGTTAACATTCTAGTGTCTTTTCAGTTTAAAGACTCCCTTTAGCATTTCAGGCAAGTCTTCTAGTAACAAATTCTCTCAGTTTTGTTCACTGATTCTTCAGTGAAGTTCATTGTTAGTTCAGTGAACTATTTTCAAGCTCACTGATTCTTCTTCCACATGTTCAAATTTATTGTTGGGTCCTTCCAGGGAATATTTTTATTTTAGATATTATACTCTTCTGCTCCAGATATGCTATGTAGTCCTTTTAAATTTTTCTCTCTTTTGATATTCTCTTTTGTATGACATAATTTTTATACTTCAGTTACTTAATTATATTTTAAATAGTATATTTAAAGCTTCTGCCTAATAAGCATAGTGTTTGAACTTCCTCAGGGGCCATTTCTGCCACCTACTTTTCTTTCTGTATATTTGCCATACTTTCCTTCTTTCCTTTTTTTTTTTACATATACATGTGTTTATTTGGATTACACCTTTTTGCCTTCATAAAATTAAAAAGGCTTAAAATTTAATAACAATGTTTAAGATAAGGACTAAAAACAAAAACCTTGTAAAGAATGAACAGAGATAAATACATTCAGAAAAGAAATCAGATGATTGCTACAATGAAATATTGAGCAGTGATAATAATAATAATGATGCAAAAAAGTAACATTCACATTGTCAGATAAGAGTATGTCTGTCATAGAATGCTTTGATCTGAGGTTCAATATAGAGTCATCAGTTAACTTCTTTTCCTTATTTTTTTTCAAAGTCTCAAAAAATAGACAAGTAATATTTATAAATAAAAATAAAAGATAATTTAAAAAAACAAATCATGCTACATCTTGCAGACAATAGAAAAAGAAGAAATACTTCAAAATCATTCTGCTTCATTTGGATATACCTGATATTAAAATTGAAAAAAAATATTATTATAAAGGGAAATTAGAAACATATTTCACTTATAAATGAGGATGCAATATCCTAAACAACACATTAACAAATTGAATTAAAAATTAATGTTCAAGTAATGTACTTTGTTCAAAATTAAATCCAATTTATGTGAGAATTAGTCACTATTTTCTTTTCCTTTCCCTTACCCCCTCTCTTCTTCTCTCTTTGTCTGCTCATCCCCTCCCCCAGTCCCCACATGTCATTAATTGTCCTCATATCAAAGTTGAATACATAGGATTTATGCTTCTCCATTCCTGTAATGCTTCACTAAGAATAATGTGTTCCACCTCTGTCCAGGTTAATACAAATACAGCAAAATCTCCATTTTTTTAATGGCTGAATAATATTCCATGGTATACATATACCACAGCTTGCCAATCCATTCCTGGATTGAGGGGTATTTAGGCTATTTCCACATTTTAGCAATTGTAAATTGAGCTATGATAAACACTCTTTTATAATAAAAGGTTTTTTTTTTCCTTCTGGATAGA
>CAUYQV010070853.1:0-27649 GCA_963574575.1 Galagoides demidoff
CTACTGTGAATTGGATAGAGTCCGTGACTGTTTTTTCAGCTTGGTTGCTGTTGGTATATATAAAGGCTACTGATTTATGAGTGTTGATTTTGTAATCTGAGACACTGCTATATTCCTTGATTACTTCTAAGAGTTTAGTAGTAGAATCCCTGGTATCTTCCAGATATACAATCATATCATCTGCGAAGAGTGAAAGTTTAATCTCTTCTGACCCTATATGGATACCCTTGATTGCTTTTTCTTAATTAATTGTGATGGCTAAAACTTCCATTACAATGTTAAAGAGCAATGGAGAAAATGGGCAGCCTTGCCTCGTTCCTGATCTGAGTGGAAATGATTTCAGCTTAACTCCATTAAATATAATATTGGCTGTAGGTTTGTTGTAGATGGCCTCTATCAGTTTCTGGAGTGTCCCTTCTATATTTATTTTCTTAAGTGTTCTGATCATGAAAGGATGCTGGATATTATCAAAAGCTTTTTCTGCATCAATTGAGAGAATCATATGGTTTTTGTTTTTTATTTTGTTAATGTGATGTGTTATATTTATAGATTTACGTACATTGAACCAGTCTTGAGACCCTGGGATGAAACCCGCTTGGTCCTGGTGTATAATTTGTTTGATGTGTTGTTAGATTCTGTTTTCTAGGATCTTATTGAATATTTTTGCATCAATATTCATTAGAAATATTTGTGTATAATTTTCCTTTCTTATTGGGTCTTTTCCTGGTTTGGGGATCAGGGTGATGTTTCCTTCATAGAATGTGTTGGGAAGTATTCCCTTTTTTTCTATGTTTTGGAAAAGGTTAAGTAATATGGGTCTAGTTCCTCTTTAAAGGTTTGGTAGAATTCTGATGTGAAGCCATCTGGTCCTGGACTTTTCTTCTTGGGGAGATTTCATATAGTTAATGCTACTTCAGAACTTGTAAAGACCAGTTCAACATTTTCACTTCTTTCTGGCTAAGTCTTGAAGGGTTGTGTGCTTCCAAGTACTGGTCTATTTCCTTCAGATTTTCATATTTCTAAGAATAGAGTTTCTTTTAATATTCATTAAGGATTTTTTGAATTTCTGAGGAGTCTGTTGTTATTTCGTCTTTGTCATTTCTGATTGATGAAATTAGAGATTTTACTTTTTTATTTCTTGTTAAGTTAGCCAAAGGTTTATCTATTTTATTGACCTTTACCAAAAAAAAACTTTTTGATTTGTTGATCTGTTGTATAATTCTTTTGTTTTCAATTTTATTTAATTCTGCTCTAATTTTGGTTATTTCTTTTCTCTGCTAGATTTGGGGTTGGAATGTTCTTCCTTTTCCATTTGCTTGAGATGTCCCATTAAGACATTGACTTCCTCTTTTTCTGCTCTCTTGAGGAAGGCTTGCAATGCTACAAATTTCTGTCTTATGACTGCCTTTGCAGTATCCCACAGGTTCTGGTAATTTGTGTCTTTATTATCGTTTTGTTCCAAAAATTTGGTAATTTCCTTCTTAATCTCATCTATGACCCAGCTATCATTCAGCATAAGGTTATTTAGTTTTCATGTCTTTGTGTGAGTTTGAAGATTCCTGTTGTTACTGAGTTCAACTTTTCTTACATGATGTTCTGATAAGATACAAGGAATAATTTCTATTTTTTTTTAAATTGGCTGAAGTTAGATTTGTGACCTAAGATGTTATCAATTTTGGAGGATGGTCCATGGGCTGATGAGAAGAATATGTATTCAGTTTTGTTAGGATGAAATGTTCTGTAGATGTCTATTAAATCTAATTGTTGAATGGTTAAGTTTAAATCTAAAATTTCTTTGCTTAGTTTCTTATTGGAGGATCTGTCCAACACTGCCAAAAGGGTATTAAAATCTCCAATTATTATGGTGCTGGAGGAAATCAAGTTGCTCATGTCTGTTAGGGTCTCGCTTATAAATTGAGGCACTTTCTGGTTGGGCACATTGAAATCTCATCACGTTAAGTGTTTACTTTAACAAATATGAAGTGACCATCCTTATCTTTCCTTAATTTTATTGGTTTAAAACCTATTGTATCTGGGAATAAAATTGCAACACCTGCTTTTTTCTGATTTCCATTTGCCTGAATAAAAGATGACCATCCCTTCACCCTGAGTCTATATTATCCTTTAAGGTAAAATGAGATTCTTGTATGCAGCAGATATCTGGCCTGAGTTTTTGTATTCTATCAGCCAACCTGTTCCTCATTCACACTAACCGAGAGTATTGATGAGCTTGATAGTATTTTGGGTGTCAAGTTTTTTGAAAGTCCAATGGACATTCTGAATCCTTTTGCCACTGTGGAAGTTGCAATTTGATCAAAAGTTTCTGAGTTAGTTTACTTTGGTGGTAGAGCATTGTGTGGGTCATTCTCCACTGAGAATATCCTGGAGAGCTGGTTTACTTACGCCAAATTTCTTCATCATGTGAATGTCAACATAAATGAAACTCAGTTTAGCTGGATACTGGATCCTGGGTTGAAAGTTGTTTTGTTTTAGGAGGTTAAAGATCGATGACCATCCTCTTTCAGCTTGAAAAGTTTCTGTAGAGAGATCTGCAGTCATTCTAATATTCTTCCCCTTACAGGTTATGGTTTTCTAATGTCTGGCTGCTTGCAGAATTTTCTCCTTCCTATTAACTTTGGCAAAGTTAATTATAATGTGTCTGGGAGATGCTTTATTTGGGTTGAGTCATGCTGGGTTTCTGAAACTGCTTTCTGAATTTCAGAATCTCTCTCCATGTTTGGGAAGGTCTTCCAATTATCTCTTGGAGTAGAGCATCTGGAACTTTTGAAACAACCTTGTCACCTTCAAGAATTCCTATTAGGTGAATGTTTGCTTTTTTGGAGTTGTACCACAGCTCTCTGAGAGAATGATCCATTTTTATTGTCCACTCTTCTCTTCCTCTTTGAGCATTTTGGAGTGTTCAAAAGCTTTGTCTTCAATGTTAGAAATCCTTTCTTCTGCCTATTCCATTCTGTTACTGAGGAATTCTACTGTATTTCTCATATCTTGGAGGGCTGCAAATTCTTTTCTCAATCTGTCAAAATCTTTGGTGTTTTTGTCTTGAATTCATTGAATTCTTGAGACAACTTTTGAATTAGTCCTAGAATTTCGTATTCCAACTTTACTTCCATTCTGTTAATCTTATTTGCCATCCAAATTCTAAACTCGATTTCTGACATCTCAGCCTATGAATGGGATCTTCTGGTGTGTCCACTTTGTCATTCCTTAGGGGAGTTGATCTACTTTGATTATTCATGTTGCCAGAGTTTTTCTGCTGATTTCACTCCATGATTATTTTTCACCATTTGGCTAGATAAGAAGGTAAGGTGAAATTGGACTGCAGGCTCCTAGAGTACTGATTAATCAGCCTTTTGCTAAAGAGCTGGGACTGGTGACTGCAGCTTTTCCCCTATAGCTTTTCAAAGGACCCATACAGTACTACAGACTGTGACTTGGGGGACCTGCTTGGTGTTGTGGGGCAAGATGACTCTGTCTTGTATTCATCTGGTCTCTGTCCAATCCTAGTGAATCAGTGACTCAGAGTTGAAGCCTCAGCTATTGTTTGTTTCCTTGGGGTTGCAGCTTGCTTCAGCAGGGGTGATGTGCACTCTTCAATCTTCTCTCTTGGCTCAGCTCCAAACCATACGCTTACTTGATAAGCTTCTGTCCATTAACTCTCCTTCTGGATGGGAGCTTCTGTAGAAAGTTGGCTCCAGTTGACCATCTACATGTATGGCTGTTGAACAAACACATGATAACATTACAGGAGAGAGAGGGCTTGATACATGTAGATTTAATACTATGGTAATCTTAAAGGAAAAATCAGTGGACATCTATGATTATAAAGATTGAATGTGAGCAGTAGCATGCTAACAGTAAGGTACATACACTATTATCACCAGAACAAATTTAATTGCCTCCAAATTAAATTTTTTACCATAATGTCAGTTTCAGAAATGTTGCAACACTACACAGAGTAAACATGGCTTTATCAAAGTAACAAAATTTCACTGATAATGAAAAAACTGCCATACTTTTCCTACCAATTCTTGAGTCTGAATTTTACCCCATTTATAATTTGACAAGTAATAGTTTTCCAAAGACATGATTAAAATCCAAGTAATATGTTTTGAATTGTATATGTATTTTTTATTTAAAAATTATTTTATAATTTTAGGAGCCTCCATCATTGAAGCCGGGACTTCAGAGAGTTACAAAAATAATAAGGCAAAATTGTACTGGCATGGGATAGGTTTCCTAAATTATGAAATGCCTCCAGATATTATTCTTCAGGTAAAGTTAAATTAAGAACAACCCACTTGTATTTTAGGATTTTGTTGTCATTATTTATCATGAAAATATTGACTTAAAAATGGAGGCACTATGGCAGTCTCTAAACTTGTTACAGAATGTGAAATCATCTCCTTACAATTTTTATAGTCGGGACACTGAATTAATTATGTCTTGTTTAATAGTCAGTAAGTTATAATTATTTACTTAGTATTTTATAGTCAGTTAACTATGATCATTTACTTATTATTTTAAGGTCAGTAAACTAAATTATTTGCTTCTCAAATAGAACAAATATTCTATTATCTGTCCTGTAAGATGATTCTGTAGCCTCCCTTTTCCATTGAACACTTCAGTCTTTCAACAAACTTTTGTGGAAAGTTCTTATCCCTTATGTGCCAGTACTATGTTAGGTGCTATTCAGACCACATGTTCTTATTAAAATTGTAACAGGAGAAATTTACAAATAAAATTTTAATGGAATCTTTCAGTTCAATTCTGAAGACAGTAGACATCAACAGACCTTAAAACATCTCTTAACTGTGACCCACATACACCAAATTAGATTTAGAAATACTTTCAGGACCCTCAAGCTGAGTGGTTGACAGTCACCACTGGCTAAGAGTGTGGGGAAAATTGTGCTCAGTCCAGGGCTCAGCCAACAAATGCTGTAGCCAGGGAATCAGGGCAGCTCTCAAGCCCAGAAGGCTAACAGTAGGCATGCATGAGGCTACTCTCAAGCTACAAGGACGGAAAAATTCCCGGTCAGTACTCCAGAATCGGATGCAAGTGTGCCATCCACGGACCTCACCTCTGCACAGAGTGGGAAAGTTCCCAGCAGAGGAGAACAAATGATCTACAAACTTATCTGTCTAGATCTGAGAGAAGAGATTTCAGATAAAAAGGAGCCAGACTAAGACCTCTGGCAACATGAAAAGACAAGCTGTTTTGAAATCCCTGAAAGATCACTCCAGAATTGGACTCAAACCTAAAGGAAATTGTGGAAATGTCAAAGATGGAACTCAGAATATGAATGGCAAATAAGATGAATCAGATTGAAAAAAACACACAAAGAAGCCAAAAATAATGTTTTAGGACATGAATTAAAAAAATTAAAAATGCACTAAAGAGACAGACAACATAAGAAAAAGCATTACAGAATTTAAAGAATTTCAAGCGATAGCAGAAAGGCGCAGTAACAGGCTAGGCCAAGCAGAAGAAAGAATTTCAGAGCTTGAAGACAACACTTTGGTTGTCAAAGATGCAGAAAGAGGAATGAACAATCAGAGAAGGATAGGACTATGCAAAAGGGCCAATATAAGAATCATAGGTAATGCTGAGAGAAGAAGAAAAAGAAAAAAGCATAGAAAACCTATTTGAAGAAATTATTGAGGAAAACTTCTCTGGTATCCCCAGAGATTCAGATATCCAGCTGTAAGATCATCATCAAACACTAGAAAGATTCATATAGAAAATAGGTCATCTCCAAAACACATAGTCACCAACCTAGCCAAAGTCTAAATGAAAGAGAAAATTCTACAACCTGCAAGATGAAAGTAACAACTAACCTACAAAGGAAAATCTATCAGTCTAATATCAGATTTCTCAGTAGAGACTTTACAAGCCAGAAGGGATTAGGGTCCTGGTTTTTTTTCTTCTTAAACAGAACTGCCAGCTGAGAATTTTGTACCCTGCAAAACTAAATTTTATAAATAATGGAGAAATAAAGACTTTTCCAGACAAGCTAACACTAAGGGAGTTTGCCACTACTACATCATCCCTACATGAAATTCACTAAACTGCATTATACATGGAGCAGCAGAACAGATGGCCACCACTGTAAAAACATCCCAAAGTTAAAGTTCTTGTCTTCAGTAAATCAATAGCACAAGGGGGAAAACAAAACAATGAGATATCATCCAACATGATGGATAGAACAGTATCCCACACATCATTATTAACCCTGAACATGAGTGGTCTGAATGTCCCACTTAAATGATACAGACTGGCTGAATGGATGAAAAAACACACTCCAACTATGTGCTGCATCTACAAAATGCATTGAACTCACCAGGACTCACACAGACTCAAGGGAGAGGGATGGAAAAAATATTCCTCATAAATGGAAACCAAAAGTGAGCAGATGTAGCCATTCTTATATCATATAAAACAGACTTTAAATAAGCAATGATTAAAATGAGAGAGATGGTCATTATATAAGAGATTAATTCAGTACTTTCTTTCTAGCCGGATGTCTACCCTGGAAAGTGCTGGGCCTTTCCAGGTTCTCAGGGTCATACCCTTATCAAGCTTGCCAGGAAGATTGTACCAACTTCTGTTACCATGGAGCACATCTCAGAAAAAGTGTCTCCCTCAGGAAACATCTCCAGTGCACCCAGGCAATTTTCTGTCTATGTAAGCTGTCTGAGTCTGTTATTCAAATTGGATTGTGATAGAAGGTGGTTGGCGGGGAATTAGGAAATGGACTTTCATCTTAACCATGTAACTAACTATTTATGTCATTTATTTCCTGGACCTTTGCTTTCTCATCTACAAAGAGAGAGGGTCAGATCAGAGGATTCCTATTATTTAATTTTTTACTTATCAAAGTTATACATGTACAATTTTTAAAAATCAAATATTTCCATAAAGTTTATAATGAAACAATGGTTCCTTGTTCTACTTCTTTCCACTCTTAATTCTTATTGTTCTAAAGCTTCCACTTGCAACATTTTTAACTGCTTGCTCATATACTTGCCCTCATATTTACTTTTATTGTTAGTTATTGATTTTTTAGTGTTGTTTGATCTGCTAGCACCAGCACCCTCCAACAGAAAGTGAAGAATAGCTCTTTTCCACAGCTCCTGCACCCTCCCAATATGTTTATGTCGTACTTTTTTTTTTTTTGAGACAGCCTCACTAAGTCACCCTCTTTAGAGTGCCCTGATGTCACAGCTCATAGCAACCTCAAATGCTTGGGCTTAAGTGATTCTCTTGCCTCAGCCTCCCAAGTAGCTGGGACTATAGGTGCCCGTCACAACACCTGGCTATTTTTTTATTGCAGTTGTCATCGTTGTTTAGCAGGCCATGGCTGGGTTCGAACCTGCCAGCTTTGGTGCATGTGGCTGGCACCATAACCAAGTGCTACAGGCACCAATGTCATATTTTTTCTTAATAGCAGATTTATGTAGATATAACTCACATTGCATTTAATTCACCCATTTAAAGTACACCCTTCGGTGGTTGCGTATCCATCGCCATGATCAGTTCTAGAAGAATTTTACAACCCCAAACAGAAACCCCACATCTTTTAGCTGTCACCTCTCATTTCCCCATCACCCTCCCCCAGCCCCTGGAGACTACTAATCACTTTGTCTCCAACAATTTACCTCTTCTGGACATTTTATGTAAATGAAGTAATATAATCTGTGGTTTTTGAAGGCTTCTCTCACTGAGCATGATGTTTTCAAGGTTCATCCATGATGTAGCATGCTAAGTGTTTCATTTCTTTTTTATTGCTGGCTAATATGTCCCCTATGGATACACCACATATCATTTATCCATTCATCATTTGATAGACAATAAGGTGTTTCCACTTCGCAAGGCTATTGTGAATAATGCTGCTGTGAACATTTGTGTATAAGTTTCTGTGCGGACGTTGGCTTTGTTTCTCTTGGGCATGTACCTAAGACTGGAATTGCTAGAGCACGTGGTAAATCCAGATTTAACATCTGAGGCAGTGCCACACTTCATTATCTGACTTCTAATCTCAGTCAGTGTTATTGTCATGGAATGTGAACAATGTTGTTCCAGCTGAGCTACGGCATGTACTTGAGTACTATTTCATTGCACATTTTTATGTTTTCTGAGGAAATTGCTTTAGTTTTATTTAATTTGCTTAGTTTTCTATATTTCTATCACTAAAACATTTCTGAACTACTCTCCTTCAGAAGTATAAATATTCTCCCATTATGTTAATTCATGTCAGATAATTTATAAATTTCTTCCTGTCTTTCTCCCTTTATTTTCCTTTTATTTCTTTACGTATTTTCCTGAGATGTCCTTTCTGGAGTCATCTGCCCTTCTGCTTCAGTCTGGCTGGTTGCTAGGGAGGCCTGATGCACAACTCTTATCATGGGATTTCATTTCGGTATCCTGGGGATTCAACTTGTCATCTAATGCCTTGTTTTAAACAATAGTTTCTCTCTTATTTTCCTTTTCTGTTTTTATTTTTGTTTTACCTTCTATAATATTTTATCCATTTATATATATTTTTTTCTTTTTAGACAGAGTCTCACTTTCTCACCCTGGGTAGAGTGCTGTGGTGTCACAGCTCACAGCAACATCAAACTCTTAAGCTCAAGCAATTCTCATGCCTCAGTCTCCCAAGTATCTGGAACTACAGGACCTGCCACAATGCCTGGCTTTTTTTGGTTGCAGTTGTCATTGTTGGTTAGCTAGCCAAGGCTTGGTTTGAACCCACCAACTTCATGTATGTAGCTGATGCTGCAACCACTGTGCTACAAGCACCAAGCCTATCCATTTAGATTTTAACCCCTATATTGAATTTTTCACTTTCATTGTTGTGATTATGCTTTCTAAGACTTTTTATTTTTATAAATATTTCTTTCTTTAGAGCTTAAATTTCTTCTTTCACAGACGCACTATCTTCTTTATGAAGGTATTAATTGCTATCAATTATAGGTTTGTTTGGTTTTCTGTTCTCTTCCATCTCTATTTCCAAGTGCCACTGTCCCCTCCACATGCCACTGCCCCCTTCATGCCCTGAGCCCCTCCACGTGCCACTGCCCCCCTCCACGTGCCACTGAGTCCCTCCATGTGCCACTGAGCCCTCCATGCCACTGAGTCCCTCCACGTGCCACTGCCCTCTCCATGCCACTGAGTCCCTCCCCGTGCCACTGCCCCCTCCATGCCCTGAGCCCTCCACGCCACTGAGCCCCCCATGTGCTACTGAGTCCCTCCACGTACCACTGCCCCCTCCATGTGCGACTGCCCTCCCTTGTGTCCAGTATCTCTATCTTTCTTGTGATGTGCTTCTCTCCAATGTCTGTAAGGCTTCTCCATCACACAAAGAGCTCAGCAGTACACAGATGGCCAAAGTTTTGCACACCTGGTGGGGCTCATCCACCATGGGTTTCTCTGGGGGAATAATCTGCCTGGGCTATTTTTTCTAGACTTCCCAAAGAGTGGGATCAGGTGAGCTGACCCTGAGAGGATTCTCATCTTGTGTGTAGAAGGCTGGCTGCATGCCAGGATGCTGGGAGCTGCAGGCGAGAGGGCCACAGGCTGCCACTGCCACTTGGTGTGTAGGCCCTGACTCATGATGCTCCATCTGTGTTGGCTACTGAGGCTATGCTGTCGGCCATCTCAGAGCTGAGCCAGGGGAGGGTTAATAACCTACCAGGACGTGTAGGGTAAACTGCTTTTTGAAATGACTGTCAGCCAAGCCTCAGATTTAGGCTCCTCCTGCGTCCCCTCCTACCCCATGTCTCCAATCCCCAGGCCCCTACTGGGCCCTACAGCATAATTCACTGTGCTACTAGTTCCACCTACAGTGAGGGTAGTTTGAGTTTTCTCTAGTATTCATTTGGACATCTCCAAGTTTTCTTTGTCAGTGTCACTCATGGTTTCTGCCTCGTTTACTTGCTTAGGCTTTAGTGCCTGGAAGAGGGCCAAGTTTAAACAGCCTGCCTAACATGTCATCTGAGCACCTCTACATTCCATGATTCTGGGGTTACAAATCACAGGACTACCATCCTTTGCTATAAGCCTGCACCACCCAAAAAAGGTATCTCTGAAAAGTTAAATTAGGTTGGATTTGAGCAGATAAGCCCCATCTCAGAAAGTTACATATGGTTTCTCATTATTTAGAGGAATTTTGGGTGAATTCTGGAGGCAGAAATCCTCCAGTAATAAAAATAACTTATCATTTATAGAGAATTTAGGAACAAAGCAAAGTTAAAAGAAGGTGATAAAGAGCCAGGTGCACTGGCTGCTGCTGTAATCTCAGATACATGAGAGGCCAAGGTGGGAGGATCACTTGAACCCAGGAGTTTGAGGCCAGCCTGGGCAACATAGTGAGACTCTGTCTTAAAAAAAAAAAAGAGTGATTAAAAAAGGTAGGAAAAAAACCTAGCGCTCCTCTCTTAGGCCACCGGAACTATATGAGTTTTGAGTCATATAAATATATAATTGTGAATACATTATGTAATCATGATGTGCTCAATTATTTTAATAAAAATTGTTATAGTTTAATTTTAATATTTTCATTATAAAATGATCGAACTGATGAACTCTTTATTTTTCTCTGTTACCATCATTCAAGGAATTTAACAATAAACTTTAGATTCACAAAAAAGTCAGTTTGCACCAGTGCATTCTGCTCTCACAGATCTTCAGTCTGAGAGGTAGAGAGGAGAGTGAAATGCACAGGGAACTTGCACACAAATACCAATGCTGCTGTCAGGCGACGGAGTTTCCTCTTTGGAAGAAATTATTTGTGTGATCAAAGTCTGGAAAGTGGCTTAAGTTTATCCCATTTTGGAAAAATTCGTGCAAGATGGGGATTCATTTTTGTTTATTTTATTCAAAGTATGCAAATTGCAAATATAGTTTTTAGGCTAAAGTTAATACTGGGACTTGCTATCTAGCTATCATCTACCATCTACCATCTACTATCTATCTATCATCTATTATCTATATACTACTATCTAAATATCTATCTTCCATCTATTATCTATCTATCTATCAATCATCTATTGTCTGTCCAGTCCAGTGATTTTTCAACTGGTGTGCCACAGCACACTTGTATGCCATGAGGGGATCTTAGGTGTGCCCCCCAAATCTTTAAAGATCATTAATTAAATTGTTTTTGAAAGAAGTTCAAAGCACAGGAAGTGTATTCTTTTTTTGTTTTGACTTTTTTTTTGGTGAACATAATTTAAGTGCACCATGGAAATTCAACTTAAGATTCAAGTGTGCCGTGGGATAAGAATAGTTGAAAAACACTGACCTGATCAGTCCTGTGATCAACCTCTGACCTCACTGACTCCCCAGTCAACTGACCTCTGGGTGTAGAGGTCAGTACTGGCGCCAGCACAGCTGGGTGCCCCTGGTAGACACACAAAGATGTCTGGTGAATTGTTGCTACTTGAACATACAATTGTATCCATTTGTTACAATCTCTATTTCTGTTGCTTTCTTTATAGGGTATCTTGAAAAAGTGTGAAGGAGATGAAATTTTCTTAGGTCAATTTATATATAACAAAACAGGAACCACTGTCCAAACATTTAAACTCCAGGTAATGATGGCCCTGGAAAATGGTAAGATATGAGTGGCTCCATCACTAAAGGATTTGCTGGGCTTGCTTCATGCAAAACGGTGTGTGAGTCACTGTGACAAAAGCATGAGTTAAGGTGTGTCTGGGCTTCAGGTCTCAGCTCCAAGTAGTCTCATGGATTTTAATGCAAAAGACAGGCAAATACAAAAGCAGTTTCTAAGTCAAACTCTTCCTGATTTGCTGTCAAGAAGAATGTATGTTCAGTTTCTTGGGTCTCTTAACTCTTCCATTCCCTGGATGCTATTAAGTTTTATAGTCAGATCTCATTTTGCTTGGGTAAAGGGGGTGGGGATGATGGCACAGTCTGAGGCGGAGAAGAACTGAGAGGAAGATTAATATAAATAAAACTTTCCTTCCTAATTCATTGGGGAAAAATACCAACAGTTAATTTATAAATCCCCTGAAATTCACTAGGACATATGAAATATCTTCCCTTTATTTCTCATTAGCCACAGGAAGTAATTGAGGAGATGTAGAAGATGTCTCATTCGATGTAAAAACAGGTGTCCATGGTACTTCTTGGCAAAACAGGGAGAAAACACGATCAAAAAGTGAATGTAGTTGTATTTCCGTATTTGATTATATATTCATATGCATTTGGGCTCATGTATCTGTTTGGATAGTTGGCTTCATAGATCTGGTTTTCAGACGAGCCCTCACCTCGAGCTCAGCAGCCAGGAGTGCAGAGGTGACAGACCATGGCAGGGAGCCATCCCGTGGCCTCCAAACTTACCTCCCTTCCCTCTGTGTTTCCGTAACTCTTTACTTCAGTAGCCTATTTCCTACCCATTAGATAGGCATTTGACAATACTGTTAGAAAGGACAACGTGAGTTTTAATCCTCACTAGGTCAGCATTCCTTGGTAGTCATTGGGATGGATTTCTTTATAAGTCATTAATTTTATCTTTTTTTTAATTTTCAGCATGCAGTTTCTGAATCTGTATTATGTGTGAAACTTAAAATCCTTAGCAACTGGGGACACTCAGAGTACACTTGTTTATATAGATTCAGGGTCCATGGCACCCCGAGTGTCCACACCTAGATGTGCTGTTACAGAAGGCCCTGACCACACATCCAGAATACTCGGAGACCCTTATTCCCTTGGATGATACGACAACCGTAGGATGGATGAAAACCTCAAAGTGATTCATACTTGCCTGTAAAAAGTGGAGGAATTTTAATAATAAAAAATATGGATGGAGATTCAATAGCCTTGTGGTGCTTTAGCTTTTAAGGATGCATCATGTTGTCAGAGTGAAATCATTGCAAAGTGACTTTGTATTTAGAAAAAGACAGGTCATGCAATAGTCTTTCTCATAATGGCATCTTTGCCTTCATTTATTCCTTCATCCATATCAGGCATGGATGTCCCCTATTACCACTATTACTTAACACTGATCTGAGGCACTGGACGATGCAATTAGATAAAAGACAGGTAATTTTTAAACTAGTGGTAACAATCAGCATGGAGTTCTGACCATAACTATTTATAGATAATGTGATGAATTCCTTGGAATGCAACAAAATCTATTTTTTTAAAAATTACAAACAAGAAAACATTATAGTTAAGTGGACACAAAATTACCACATGCAAATCAATATTACTCATAAATACAAACAACCACCAGTTAGAGGGTGTAATTTACAAAAGCCACAACAAAGATTTAAAAAAATCAAATAAGAGAGTAAAATATCTATGTGAAGAAAACTCCCAGACAGCAGTGAATTACGAAAAGAAGACATCAATAAATGGAAAGATGTATCATATCCTGGAGCAGGAAAACTTAACTGACAAGATGCTAATTTTCCCTGAGCAAATTTATAAATGTAACTTGATCTCAATTAAAATCAGGAAAAAAATTATAGTATTTATGGAACAGTTATGAGATACTAACAAATTATTATTAAAAAAACAATGTATAGATGTCTGTGCAATTAAAATATTATGTATTAAAATATTGTTTTAAAAATAATTCTTGTTAGAGGCTGAGCACAGTGGCTCACACCTATGATCCTAGCACACTGGGAGGCCAAGGTGGGTATATTGCCTGAGCTCAGGAGTTCAAGAAGAGCCTGAGCTGGAACAAGATCCGGTCTGTAAAACAGCCAGGCATTGTGGTGGGTAATTATAGTCCCAGCTACTCAGGAGGCTGAGATAAGAGGATCACTTGTGCCTAAGAGTTTGAGGTTGCTGTGAGTTATGATGACATGGCACTCTAGTAAAAAAAAAAAAATGCTTGCTGTGAGCTATGACGCCATGGCCCTCCACCAAGGGCAACAAAGTGAGACTCTATCTAAAAATAAATAAATATATAAATATTTCTTAACTTTTGATTTCTATATTTAAATATTTACAGGGCTGGGCACAGAGGCTCACACTTGTAATCCTAGCACTCCAAGAGGCCAAGGCAGGTGGATTGCCTGAGTTCACAGGTTCAAGATCAACCTGAGCCAGAGTGAGACCCTAAAAGTAGCCAGTGTTGTGGAAGGTGCCTGTAGTCTTAACTACTTGGGAGGCTGAGGCAAGAGAATCACTTCAGTCCAAAAGTTTGAAGTTGCTGTGAGCTATGACACTATCGCACTCTATTGACGGTGACAAAGTGAGACTCTGTCTCAAAAAAAGAAAAAAAATTATTTACAGATGATATATCTGTGATCTCTTCCAAAATATTATAAGAGGAGGAAAAGAATAAGAAGATGAATGAAAAAGATTGGCCATGAAATGGTCCCTAAAGTTGAATGCTGCCAGTCCAGGGTTTCATTGTACTATTCTATAAGAAGTTTGTGAGCTTTGCAAAAATGGTATAAGACAAAGGAATGGCACGAGATGGACAGAGTAGCTGGAAATCGTAGGCAGGACTGACTACTTGAGGAGGCAGATGAAAGATTTAGACTTTATCTGCAGAGTGATGTTTTTGTAGACGTTGAGTATATAAAAAGGGATTTTTTTTTTTTAAGATAGAGCTTCAAGCTATCACCCTGGGTAGAGGGTTGTGGTATCACAGCTCACAGCAACCTCCAACTCCTGGGCTTAAGTGATTCTTCTCCTTGGCCTCTCTAGTAGCTGTGGCTATAGGTGCCCACCACAATGCCTGGCTATTTTTTGTTGCAGCCATAATTGTTGTTTTGCAGGCCTGGGCTGGATTAGAACCCATCAGCTCAGGTGTATGTGGCTGTCGCCTTAGCCGCTTGAGCCATAAGCTCTGAGCCTATAAAGGGATCTTGATATCAACAAATTTGAGTGTGGACATGTCACTCTAGCTGCCATTTGGAGAATGGACTGGAGAGACCGAGGGGTGGATGTGGGGCAGTCAGTGAGGAAGTCATTGCCATAGTCCAGGATTAGTGGAGAAAGAAGGATGGAGGGAGGTGAATGGAAATGAGGAGAAAAGAGGAAGTGGAAACAATGGAAGGATGTGGGGCCAGTGAGGACCGGATCCATCCTGACTGTGAATGGCCAGTGCCCTCTCACGGAGGAAATAAAGCAATTGCTGCCAAGCTCCTGAAGTGGAAGCCCGTTTGCAGTTGGAGACTAACTCAGCCATAACCTGGCACAGTCATCTTACTGGCAGTAATAGTAATGATGTTGGCGTCCTGTGTGTTCCCTTGGCTCTCCTTAGGTTGGGAAATAAGGTATAGAATTCTATCTCAACTGGTGGCTATTAATTCCTGTGGGGTGATATAAATTTAGAGTGCTGGCTTTAAATCAGGAGATGTAGATCAAGGTTCTAAGAAAGACATTTTTGTTTGTTTCTTTTTTTTTTTTTTTAATTAATGTGTGTGTGTTTTGTTGTCATTAATCAGGCCTAGGCGAAGGTTCAAACTCACTGCCCCTGGTGTGTGGGGCCAGTGCTAGTGCTGACCACTGAACTACAGTGGCCTGGGAAAGGTGTTTTTGGTTCTAAGAAAGAGAAAGGCCCCACATCTCCTGTAGTGCAAGTGAGAGAGTGTTGTCACAAAGGTACTAGAAGATTATGAAATGCAAGGATAGGAAATGAAATGTAGTCAGACCTCCTGAGAACAGGCTGAGGGCCAGGAGCTGTAGCTGTTCTCGCTCCAACTGCTTGTGGGGAGGGGGCCTGGGAATGGTGGGGATGGCTCTTCAATGGCCACAGTCTCCTCCTGCCCTGCATCCCATATGCATACCCCCTGGCAATGGGACTCTGCTACTCCTCTCATCCAGAGGAGAAAATTGTGTTAATCATGTTTACACACATATTTTCTATATCTTAGGATGTTCTGACATATTAAACTTCTGGGAAGGGGCTGCCCTTCCAGAGCTAGCCAATTCTTAGCGATAGCATATCATTCATATGCAAACCGACTGATGGAAGTATCTACCCTCAAACCACCTCCTTATCTCACTCTCACAACCAAGCCATTATTCCCCTGGTTTGCATCACCCAGAGCCCTGTACAACTCGACACCACCAGACAACTAGAGACCACTTCTGCAGCACAGAGCCTGCTAACATTATTCCAACTGGCCTATTGTAAGCTGTTCACTCTGCCTTGCCCTGCCTAGCCCACAGAAACCCCAGTAAAGGCTCTGCCTCAGGCTTTCTCCTTGCTTCTCCTCTGTCTACTGATCAAAAACACATGGCCCTGAAAAGGGTATTGCTCCATGGCCTCGGCCCAGCCCTGTGTGTTGTCATTCAATCACCTCTGTACATTTAAATCGTAAGAAATTACTTGACTCTATAAATTTATTCTCACAGGCTGCTAGCAATTTATAGTCTGGATTAAAAAGAGTCCTCTCTCAGGAACTGGGAAGAAACATGAGAAGTTGCAGTTACTATTGATAACAATGGAGACTGATCTGCTTCTCCAACTCACTGTACCTAAGCCGGCCATGGCTTGCTCCCACCAGGAGAAGGTGATGGGAGTAAAGTTGTAGGAGCTCTGGAGCCTAAGCCTTAAGAGACATCATAGCTTCCACCCTCCCCCTGGACCACTATCCAGAAACCACCTTGTCAGCCAGCTAAACTAGCCTGCTGGAGGCGAGCAGCCAGGTCCGTGGAGATGAATGAGTCGCAACATCCAACAGCAAATTTCAGACTGTGAATGAGGCTCTGCTGGACCTCCCCGAGCAGCAGAGCCTCAGCCAAAGGCAGCCTGGTGAGAAAGCTCAGGGGAAGGCAGCAGAGGTGATACCAGAATTTTGTCTTGTCTCCTGGCTGGCTTGCCAAATCTGATACCAGACTTTCAGTTTCTTGGTCTTGGTTATTTGAAGAATAAATCCGCGGACCATAGATCAGTGGCAAGACAGAATTTACTTACAGAAAAGAATATAAAAGCACTAAAGTTCCTGGTAGGGAGAGAAAACCCTAGTTGAGAGAGAAAAGCTCTCTCCGTTTTTCTCTTCCCCGGCTCTCTCCATTTACCAATATATATACAATGCATGGGTTCCTTCTACATGAGGCCAGGAAATGAATGTACACAGTCTCTTCCGCTGGGGTGAGCTGAATGAATGTACTAAAGAATGGACACAGCCTAGGAAACTTACACGAAATTGGCCTAGGCATAGGAAATGGGGGTTCTGTTTTTAGTCATAAGTGTAAAGCGGAAGGAGACACCAAGGTGCCAGTGTCTCCCCAGCAGTTGTCTGGTCCATTTGGCTACTGGAGCCTCCGGTGAGGGAGGGAGGCCCCCTTTGCCTACGCTCCAACCTGCTGGTTCCTCTGCCGGCTGCCTCTACACCAACACCGCTAAGGCGGAGGCAGCAGGTCGTCCAGCCCAGCAATACTGAGCTGGCTAGGGAGCCACCTGTCCTGTATCAGAGGGACTACCCAGCCAACATCATAAATCTCTGTTGAAGTCATAGGATTTGGCTTTGTGTCTTACATATTACTGAATAACTTACACCCAGGCTGCAAGTTGCTGGAAGCCTACTGGGAGAATAGCCAAACATATATGAAAATATAACTTTGACCCACAATCAGCAGCAACCTGTCTTGGAAGCCAAACCATCCTCTACAGCAACCGGCCCAGGACGCTAGCCTGCTATCCAGGAGTCAGACTACTCTAACAACTGATCCAGGAAATCAAGCAACTCCTGTGATAACTGGCCCCCAAAGGCCAGGACTTGATTAATACGTAGCAGCTTCCCTAATTTTTGGCTACTTCCAACTTCGGACCAATCTGAGAAGGCCAAATATGCTCAGCCAACCAATTATTAACAATAGAGGCCCCTCTCTCGTGAGCCATGGCAGCTTCTCCAGGATGGCAGCCTCTGTCAGGGCTTACCTTGAGCCTTCCCTTCCCACTGTAAGTCCTCCTGCCCTTCTACCTGCTATGAGTCTCTGCCCAAATGCAGGTGATGGTGGCTGACTCTGAATAAATAGGCTTTGCCTATTCTTATGTGGTTAGTCTTCACTTATCTCCACACTATTCAAGTGTTTTTCTGCAGGTCAAGTGTAAATAAAGCCAATCCAGTCAGCAGGAGCACGTGGGTCACTGTGTACTTGGCCATCTGGTGACACGCATTCTCATAGGGAATACGGGACTCTGCCATGGCCAACCGTTCTGATTCTCTCTGTTCCACCTCTTTAAAATGGAAAAAACAACATAGTATCTTCAGTATGTTTATGTTACCAAAGTGATGTCAGAGTACAGTGCTATGAAATGAGAGCTATCTCCCTCACTGATTGTCAGTGTGTACACAGCGCTTGTTCCATGAAACAACAAATGGTGCTCTCCCTCCTTCTGGGTGGGTGTGGGTGGTCCCCTTCCTCAAATCCTACCCCTCACCACCAGGCCTGACACTCTCACAAGCTCCACACATATCAATTAAAAATTATCTATGGAAAAGTATTTTTTTCTTTGATATCTAAAAGATGAGTTTTTAAAGAGCTGCTTAGGCAAAACCCCAGCCCTTAATATGAGTACGATTCTCAAAAGACATCCCCTCACGCTACCCTAGAGGATGCTTTCCCTCATTTTACAGTTTGTCATGCTAAAAAAAGAAGACAAATACTGTCTTTCAGATTTGATGCAAAACCTCTGAGCTGTGCCAGTTTCTTTGCCCTTGGGTAGTTTTTCTGACATTAATCACTAACAGCAGGGCTACAAATAGTCATTTCTTCCTTTAGGGACTAAAGGAAATGAGCAAGGTCCTGAAAGACACAGCCAAACGCAGTTGCTTAACAGCTAGGAAATCTGTGATTCCTACTTAGGCAGAGTTGACTGTCTTTGCAGCTATGAAGAGTTTGGTTCCCTTACTGCCAACCCTACATCCTGACTGACATTTTATGTGTACCAATGTTATTGTATTTCAGTTTCTAAGACAAGATTAAGGGATTTCCCTCCCCAATAAACAAACATAATGAAACACCATCAATACGGTTCCCCAGATCATTGTATGACCGAATTACCAATCCCTGAGGTTTGGCTGTTTTTAAATCAGAAGGCTATTAACTAGCTAGATGAAAGCTGCAGAATATACATTGAATTAGAAATCACTGGTGCGTGGGGCTTCCAGAGATCTCTAGCGATCTCATTCCTCACCTCAAAATCATTTGGAAAGAAAAGAGGAAAGTAGTGTGAATATATTTACTATCCATTCAGAAGTTACTGAATTAATACGCTAAACCTACTTAAAGAAAATTGCAAGAGCTCATAAAAGACTACCTTTTTTTCAGAAAAAAAGATAATTACAACTCAATTTTATTTTTCTTGGGTCAAATTTCTATATTATTTGGGCTTTTGTCAATGTCAAATGTATAAGAACACTTCTTTGAAAGTTTAAAAAACAGTTTCATCAAATTTTATGACCAATTTGCAGTAAAGAGCATGTTATGAAACATTGTTTACACAGGTTAGTTAGATATTTTCTTTTTCTTTCTTTTTTTTTTTTTTGAGACGGATCCTCAATCTATCCCCCTGGGCATAGAGCCATAGCATCACAGCTCACAGCAACCTCCAACTCCTGGGCTCAAGCAAGTCTCCTGCCTCAGCCTCCCAAGTAGCTGGGACTACAGGCGCCCGCGACAACGCCCGGCCATTTTTTGGTTGCAGCCATCATTGTTGTTTGGCGGGCCCAGACTGGGAATTGGAACCCGCCACCTTAGGTGTATGTGGCTGGCGCCTTAGCCAATTGAGCCACAGGCGCCGAGCCTAGATATCTTCTTTAATTATATTCATGACCTACATAGGAACTGAACTTGTTTAATAAGTGATGCTGAATTCTTAAAATTTCATTATAAAGTAGTGAAAAGGTTGTTTTGTTGACATATATTTGAAAGTAACATATCACATTCGATTTGGCGAGCAATTGCACGTAACAGTGTAGACTAAATTAGCTTCATGTTATTGTCTTAAAATAGGCAAAAACTGTCTGCAATTTTTGTATTTTGCGCTTTTTGGAAAGTCTGCATTATCACTATTAATATCTTGTTTCTATATTTCGAGTTAAAGGCAAGGTTTTAGGCTTACTAAAAATAGTAATTTTAACATAGGTAATCTTTAGTTTTAAAAAAACCAAGTTAGATACAGTTGTTGGTGTTTTTCCCCCTTTAAAATTTATTTTTTTAAAATTTAGAGCCTTTTTACGTTAATACGAGGTGCGACATTATCTCCTAAGGTCAGTGTTCTTTAGGCGACCTCATCAGCGAGCATTATTTTCCTCAAATTTAAAAACCATGTAAAACAATCTTGAAACCTAAATCAAGATGCTCCACTGCCCAGGTACCGGGTACCATCATCTGCGCTTAGAGGTCTAGTTAAGAGATAACTTTGATTAGTCCTTTACAAACAATTGATTTTATCTGGATGTTTTAAAACAGAACTTGAAATAGGTGTCACAGAGTTCTTTCAAAACGTGAATCCGCAGAACCACTTCCCCAACCTAGAGCTTCACGGTTCCGCCCCCTAACTGGACGCAGACCCCGCCTTCACCCGAGAGGAGGCCGGACTGGGACGTGAGGGACTCCACCTGCCGGGTGGTGACAGGAAACCCAACGGCCCCCGGCGTGTCCCCGGGAGGACTCCGGGTAAAGCCGCAGACCCGGGGCCGGGCGGAACCACTGTGAGCGCTGCCGTGTTTCCGGGGGGGGACCCTCAGGACCGGACACCGGGTATCTCCCGCTGACAGGGCTGCGGCGGGGCCCGGGCCGGCCATGAAGTTTCGGGGCAAGATCGTGGACGGGGCCTGTCTGAACCACTTCACACGTGAGCGGGGAGGAGGCCGGGGAGCGCGTGGGGGACGGAAGAGGCAGGTCGCGCGCCCGAGGCCCGGGCGGGTGGGTGAGGCAGAGGGCACCTGCGAGGTTGAGGGTGGGTTCTGAGAGATGGTTCTGAAACTGGATTCCGAGAGTCGGGCTTCTTTGTTGCTGTCCTGTTTTGTTTTGTTTTTAAACTGGCCACTGCATTTAACTGGCCAATGCAATGCCTGCATTGACATTCCTTCATTTGGGCCCCAGGGTCCTTCCGCGCCTACTATGCCTAACCTTGGCGTTGAACTCTGTGCTGCGCTACCCGATAGAAAGTTTGTGTTGAATGAGTAAATGGCCTGACTCATTACTGGAGCACGGATGGTGAGTGCTGCACACCAGCACGACATCAGCAGTGTTAAAAGTACTTTCCAGTGTGATACCTACATAAACAGCTCTTTTTCCACCGGAAGGTAGCACCGTAATGAACTGGAAATTCTACAAGATAGGTTGGCCTCTAAGATACCTTATGTACATTTTAGTAATTTCTTATTTTACCCTGTGCTTTAGGAGTCAGTAACATGATAGCAAAACTTGCCAAAACCTGCACCCTCCGCATCAGTCCTGACAAGCTGAACTTCATCCTTTCAGACAAGCTGACCAGTGGAGGGGTGAGCATGTGGTGTGAGCTCGAACAGGTGAGCTGGAGTTCCCGAACAGGCCTGCACACTCCACTGAATTCCCTGGAATGGCCACAAATGCCCTCTTCTCTCTCCTCCCCCTACTTGCTTCCCTTAGGAGAATTTCTTCAGTGAATTTCAAATGGAGGGTGTCTCTGCAGAAAACAATGAGATTTATGTAGAGCTAACATCGGAAAACTTATCTCGAGCCTTGAAAACTGCCCAGAATGCCAGAGCCTTGAAAATGAAGCTGACTAATAAACACTTTCCCTGTCTGACAGTGTCTGTAGATCTGGTAAGTAGGAAGGACAGGGTTTCTGAGATTTTCCACAAGGGTCTTGGCTTCGAAGGACTGGAAGTAATTATTAACTTAGGCATTTTTTTTTAAAACAATATTGAAACCATTTGATTCTATTTGAAATTAAAGATCAGGTACATAACTTGTTTTTTATTTAAACATTTAAAAAAGTTTTTTTTTTTTTCCTTTAGAGGATGCTGCCTTTTCTAAGCAGTAAAACACCTGGTATCTCTTAGTGGTATTGTCTTGTTCTCCACACTCCTCAGCTCTCCTCAGAGCAGAACACGTGTATCATCATTTTTAAATGAATTTTGAGTGAATGAACTGAGAACACTCTACTTAGATTTGGTATTTCAACTTTTTTGTCCTCTGTTCTTTGGGCATTTTTGTTTATTCATGTTCCCTGTGATGCTCCCATCTGCTGTAATACCTGTAAGTGACAGCTTACCTTTAATCACTCACCTGTCTTACATGATACTGACAGACGAATTTAGTGTACAGCTGTCCCATACACATATACACACACATACCCTAGAATGGCTTTCACTACTCACAGAATGCAGTTCATACTTCCTAAGATGACCAGAGTTCTTCTTAGGACTCTCCCTCTTCTGGAAGCCCAATTGCAAACTACTTCCATACCCTCTGAGTGGTTCTCTGGGTGTGTCCCAGCTGCCAGGCATTGGTGCATTGGGGCTTCTACTCACAGTGTCTCTTCTCACTTCTTGAAGCCTTGTCTCCTTCAGTGCTGGGTACCAGTGCCACCCCCACCCTGACCTTCCATTATCCTTTCAGCAATCCTTTATATGTTGTATGTACTGTCCCCATCTATAGGGGAGTACGATATTCCGTTTCAAGCTTTCTATGGAAGAGGATCCCTCAACTTCAAAACTTTTTCTTAACTCTTTGCAGGCAGGCAGTTATGTCACAATGTAAATTTGGTGTATTTCTTCAATTGCTTAAAGAAAAGTATGATAGTAACATATAATACTTTTCTGTCTGAAGTAGAACATACTGTGGTCTATGAGATTTGTAGAAGCTCCTAGGAATAGATAAATACATGCAGTGGAACCTCCGTAAGTTGACCACTCAAAGGACTGTAACAAACTGGTTATATAATAAACATATATATCCTGTAGTCACCATAAGGAGCTAGCCCTAGTGTATTGACACATACATGTGGTGCATGGGTGGTATATGAGAATTAGGAAAACTTGAGGTTGACCTAATGTAGGGAGGTCATCAGCTATGGGGGTTCTACTTTAGTTTGTCTTTTTAGCTGTGTAGAAACTGCAGTATCCTGAGTGTCCACAGAGCAAAGGATGGTCTTCTTTGAGTTGCTTCAGTAAAGCAAACCTGTTTCATGGCCTTGTGTGTGCTGTTTCCCTTGATCCCATCTTCCCATGGCTGCTGCCTCTCCTTGTTTTGGTGACACCTGAAACGTCACCTTAGATAGGGCCATCCCTTTACCTTTCAGTCTAAAGAATGTTCCCCTCTACTCAACCTGGTTACTCTCCTGTGCTTTCTCGAGGTTCTATTGAGTGTCTCCATGGAATTTCATTTGTTTTCATATTTGATCCATTTATTCCTCTGAAACCTTGGGTACCTTTTTGTCTCATTCACCACACTCCTCAGCTCCCTTCAGAGCTGTGCCCAGAGCAGAACAGGTATATCATCAGTATGGTTCAGTGGATTTTGAGTGAATGAATTGAAAACATTCCACTTAGATTGCTTTGAGACAGAGTCTCGCTTTTTTGCCCCAATAGAGTGCTGTGGTATTATAGCTCACAGCAACCTTCAACTCTTAGGCTTGAGCAATTCTCTTGCCTCAGCCTCCCTAGTAGCTGGGACTACAGGTGCCGGCACTATCACCCAGCTATTTTTAGAGATGGAGGCCTCTTGCTCAGGCAATCTTGAACCTGTGAGCTCAGGCAGTCCACCTGCGTTGGCCTCCCAGAGTGCTAGGATTACAGATGTCGTTGTTGTTTAATGGTGACAACATAAAAATATTTTAAAATTTCTTTTCTTGGCAGTTATCTGTATCTAGCAGTAGCCGCATTGTGACACATGACATCCCCATAAAAGTTATTCCTAGAAAATTGTGGAAGGACTTACAAGAACCTGTGGTCCCACACCCTGATGTAAGTGATCCCTATGATCCTTGTTGATCGCACTCCTTTGGAAGTTGTGATTTGAATTCTCTAGTTGTAGTGGTAGACTTACAGTGTATTTGATTTGCAAGTTGTATAGTGCCTGAGAAGAGAGAGATACTCATTTCAAAGGATACTCAAGGAAAACGTTGGAATATTTGCCTTTTGTTATTTAGGTAAAACATCTTAAAATATGTTGTGCATGATTAAAAATACTATACATGTAGGAAAATGTCATGCTTAATAACGTCACTTAAAACTGAAATACTACTTTGGAGGACAATTGTTATTGGTGTTAGGTACCAACTTGGGTTTCACAGGACTTAATCCTTTTTTCGGCCTGTCAGGCATGCCGTCCCTATGTGTTTAAGAGAGCCAAGAAAGAGGAGCCTCATGACCTACAGCTTGGGTTAACAGTTCCTGCTGAAACTCATAGGAACCCTACAGTCCCTGAAAATAAAGGTGATGCCAGAGGGCCCTTTGCCTCCTGCTCACAATTTATTTAAGAAGAAATTACAAAAATATACTGGGTAAAATATTTATTTGAATTTACCAGAAGATATTCACACTGATTTGGAAACACCCAGCATTTTACAAGCACTGTGAGTAACAGTCTCAGGTGCGATGCAGTGGCTGCAAGCTATATTTTGCACAGAGCTCTGGGTGTAAACAACCCTTAGAGGAAGGCGTCCTCTGAGTGCCTGGGTTTTATTCCCTGTGCACTCCCGTAGCGGCATCTCAGCTGAAGTGCTGTCATCCATCTGGAACCGGAAGAATGCCCACAGGGATGTGGTCGCCAAGGTAACCAGAGGCAGGCATTCCATTCTTTAATTTGCTTGAACACCCATGAGTTAATGAAATTATAAAATTGGTGTTCTTTTTACATTTTTAAAGAACATTCAGAAAATATAAAAATGGAATTTCAGAATTTTTGAGCATGCATGCATTCCAAAATTAGTTACAGAGCGCTTGTCATTATTTGAGTGCATTGTTATTTTTAATACTTGTGATTTTTCTCATTGCTTTTGTAGGTTAGTATTTATTTACCAGTCTTGAAGACTATGAGGAGTGTTGTGGAAAAAATGAAAAACATCAGCAATCACCTTGTAAGTTATAACTTTTTTAGAAAAGAACTCGGAAGTACCCTGTGTGGACTGCTTAGCTGAGAGGCAGCTTCACTGGGGCCAAGGTGTGGGTGCTGTCATGCTCACCCCGGGGCATCCCAGGCAGGCAGGCACCTCCTCACTGAGTCCTCACTCATGAGGACCTGGCTTGGTGTTGAGAACCTGCACATTGGCGGTTGCACCTTTAGAAACATAATGCTTTTCAGTTCTCATTCACTGAGGAAATCTTTTATATTTGCCCTCAATGCCTTGTGTTTATATTTAGAATTTATTTTAAATTTATTCTATATATAGAATTCTGTCAACAATCCCACCTTTTTTCCTTATATTTTGAATGGAATGTTACATCTGTTTCTTGCAAATGTGTATATATATTTTAATGAATCACTGATATGATTGACAGTGAGTTTGGAGTGTTCTGTCTACTTGCCAAGTAACTTCGAGTGAGCCAAGGACAGAGACCTGCCACACTATAGCTGCCTTATTGTAAGCAGCTGTGCACCAAGCTGATAGCCCTTTTTATATTTTTATTTTCTGCTTATTTTGTGAACATCTCCGACTGTCACTTGTCACCAAATGCTGCAGCATATGACAGGGATGACAAATTGTGTGAACTATCCTTGTTCACACTTGGAGTTTTCTCGAATTCTTCCTTCATCCACCCCCACAAAAATATATTTGATTGTATCACTGAATCTTTTAAAAACTAGCACGCATTTGATGGAGAATACACTCTTGCTCTTCCCAGTCTGCTAGGCCAGGTCTGCAGCCCATGTCTGCAGCACTACATGCCCTCCCTGCACAGCCAGGCAGGGCTCTGACGCTCCCACAGTGCTGCTGGTTCTCCATTCTGTCTCTCCATCTCCCCACCAACTTTCTCAGGGTTCACTGCAGACCTTTCCCTTCTACCTTGACTAGAAGCCCCTGCTCTGAGCTCTGTCCAGTGCACGTGGTAACACCGCTAGTGTCCCTGAATGCCTCCTGAACTGCCAGCTTCTTGAAAAGAGAAACCTTGTCTTAATCACTATCTTTGCATTGCAGCTGCCCAGCATTGTGTTGTCACTCACTAGGCAATAATAAGTGTTGTTGTATGGATCTGGAATGAAGTTTCTCTCCAAGGAATCTTGGAAATTACAAACTTTTTAATCCTAGAAAGTGTTCACTTAAGAGCAGTACTGACATAGGTCCTACTTGCTTAAAGCTTTTCCTTCCTAACTTAATCCTTATAGAGCTCGTTTTAATTTAAAATTTCCTTTCCATGAAACAGTATCTCTGTGCTGACATTGGTGTCACCCATGACTACTGTGATGTTGAGCCAGTTGTCAGGCTGACTTCCTCTAGGGTTACCCTAGGGACTTCCAGAGAGATTCAGAGAGCCTCAGGGAGATTCAGAGAGCCCCAGGAGAGAAAAGACAGGGCAATTAATTGAAGGAAACATTTGTTTGTTCTTTCTGGACAATGGAAATGAGTCAGCAAAGTAGAGGTTGGAAGGGTAGTTTGGATAAAAATCATCAGAGGCATTTTGTTTTGTCTGAATGTTTAAGAAACAGAAGTTTTGTGGAGTGGCTACTGCAGTCTGGAATTACTAAATGGAAAGTTAGCAAGTTAGAGTGGCCAAGTGTGTAGTGCAATCTACTTGGGTAACTAGAATTTTGTATTTGCCTATTACAGGCAGTAGAATAAAGGAAAATGGGTGGGATTCAACATACTACCAATGTCCACCTCACCATCCGAGATGCTCACCTCCTCCCTGTCTTCATTTAATGATGATGAGGAGTGTTGTCTGTGTGACTTGTAAGCAGAAAAAGGAGGAAGGACTACCAGGAATCTACACCTTGTTCTAAGACATTGCTTCTAAGCTCCCTTGCATGTAAATTCCTGGGGGTCTGATAGGAGAGGTCTGGGCTGGGGCCCAAGGCTCTGTGTGACCACTTCCCAGGAGGTACCAGTGCTGTGTCCTTTGGACCACATGGATAACAGTGCTCTGTGCACTCTACGGTGTTTGAAATGTTATCTGAGTAATGGAGCTTTGCAGGATTGGCCTTAATGATTAAAACAAGGAAAGGAGTCCCAAGGCAGGGAGAACAGGAGTAGAAGAGAGGAGCTGGGTGGAGAACAAGTGAGAAATGAAAGAGGCAGAGGCTTAGTAGCCGGGCGTGGGAAGTAGGATGTCGTGATGTAAAAGGGAAATTTGTGGGTGCTACACATCTGGGCGCAGCTTCCAGCCACACCACTTGGCATGCACTTGTTGACTCCCAGACTCAATTCAAGCACCACTCTGAGAGTCCGAACATCGCTGCAAAGGCACGAGGAGTTTTATTCATTCAAGCTCAGAGTCTGGGGTGCCCTTTAAGAAAAAGCGGGAACAGCCTTTAGAGACTATCCAGAAAGTTCCTTTATACCTCTCCCTCTTCCCTCCCATTAGACCATCCCACCCCATCCCCTTATTAGTAGGTAAACCATGTCTGTCCTAAACTGACAGGTACAGGGTGGTCGTGTTCAGGGTTGATTGGTTCAGGGACGAGTCTTCTTTGTCTCGGGTGAGTGAATGAGAAGAAAGGGATAAAGGTCGCAAGTGGGGCAAGTGCAGAGTAGAGT
>CAUYQV010070855.1:0-25233 GCA_963574575.1 Galagoides demidoff
GCGCCTGTGGTCCCAGCTATTTGGGAGGCTGAGACAGGAGACTCGCTTGAGCCCAGGAGTTGGAGGTTGCTATGAGCTGGGATGCCATGGCACTCTACCCAGGGGTATAGCTTAAGGCTCCGTCTCAAAAAAAAAAAAAAAAAAAAAAGATATTTGTTCAACCTTAACCTAAGTACAGCCTAGTGTCTGAAAGTAATGGGAATGAATGGTCTAGTTACTAGTTTATCAATCCAGCTACTAGAAATCAATGATAAGAAAGTTCTAGAACCAAGAAATGCTAACCCAAGGAAGAAATTTATAAGTGAGTATAGTTTGCATTCAAATCTCTGTCCCATTAGTGAAAGAAACACCTGCTGGAGGCCCTGAAGCCTTTTCCAACCCTCAGACTATAAGAAAGACCTACAGACCTCCATCTGTCAGTTCATGTTCATTCACATAAAATAATGAGGGAGTGACATGCTACCGCCTGATAGGCAAGCCAGGGGCCAACAGGATGGCAAAGCTTCCTGATGGAGAGGTCACATTGCACTGTTACATGGAAGAAATCTATGGAATCGCCTTCTCCTTAGAATCCTTAAAAGAGCCTCATCTTTTTAAGAAACTGATTTCACAGGGGCTCAAATATCTCTTGGAATTTTATCAATCCCTCTGCTTCTACATAAATAGAAAGGTTCCATGTACCATTCTTGGGGCTGTGGCCAACTCCTTCTCTTTGACTGCCTTTTTTTCTCCCCCCAAATATGTTGGCATATCATTAGGTAGGAGAAGGCAGTAAAGCACCAAGGGGGCATGCTGCATTAGAAATCTTTCCCTGGCTTCCTGCTAGAGAAGTTCCCAGCTATGTTGCTAGCATTTGTCAGATCCTTCCTATATGCTGTGCAGTGGAGACACCAGTTTTTGATTGACTGTAATTATTGACAAGGGAGAAAATGTGACCACAATTATTGAAAGAACTGCAGTTATTGATGAGTCTTTGTCCTAGTTCTTTCTGGCTATAGAAATATCAAAACACAATGCATAAAATGTGGTCTTATGAATTTTTAGGACCAGACAAATTATAAATAAAATTTAAATGCCAGAAATAACTCTATCTAAATAACGTGAAGTGTATTAATTCAACCTTACAAAAAAAATCAGGAAAAGCAAATGTAAAGATTATCAGAAAGTACAGATTAACTCTTCCCCAACCCACCATAGATATAATTTCTAGTCTTTAGTTATATTATATGCACTGTTGGAACTCAAGAAATGTTGTGTAATAATAGTGTCCATTACATGGGGAATTTTAACATATCTTATGGAAAATATAAAACATCAGTGTGACTATGAAATGCATCATAATTTTGCATTTGCATAATTCTCTGTTTAAATGCATAGTTCTCATGTTATAGCTTTAAAGGTACAGACTACTTTTTATATAACATGATGAGTTTGTAGAATGAACATAAGTGAACAGAACCAAATTAAGCACTAGGCCTCAATTAAAATGGGCCATAAGACATTTGTAGCTGATACATTTACCTAGGACAGCTACATTTAAAACACACCAGGGGATTCACATTGCCTTGGAAAATCTTTGGTAAAAGCCACTAAGACACTGACAATGTACCAAGTGTCTCCAGTATGAAATTCATTTTCCAAAATGCAACTTCCATATTCTGAAAATCAAGCCAACAGACAAACATCAACCACGAGTTGGACTTTATGTTTAAGGAATCATACTATTCTTTGGAACCTTCGCCATACCTTTTATCTCAGGGTAATCCTTACATTAAGGTAATCTTCAGAGGTAAGTTACAATTTTCAGTGACCCATCTTTTTATACAGATATTTTTTTCAAATTTTCAGTCTGTACCAAAGAACTGATTGATTCGAAACAGGCATCTCTAAACAGGCATCTACATTTATTAAAGGTCAAATTCTTCTCCATCGTGGTCTAGAAGCCACTAGGAGCTTCTCTATAGGAATTGCCACTGCAGCCTCTGATTAACAGTCCCCAAAGTAAATATGCTCACTGTGTCCACCAAAAGGGACCAGTTTTAGATAATAAAACAAGATGATGCCACCAATCTGGCTCCTATAGGGCCCACACATTTTGACTATCCTGCATATAGATGCAGTGAAAGAAATTTCTTTAATGAATCTAAGAGCGAAACTGAAGTCTTTTTTATTCTAATGCCTTTACTTGCTTTGTATGTCTTCTCTCACAATATAAAGACTCCCGAGAGGCCAGAAATGTTACCCAGTGTCTTATGAGTAGGCCTCATCTTATTCTAAAGTCAAAGCACCTTGTCTTTTAAGAAGCTGTTGTTGCTTCTGGCTTCCATCTCACCGTCAAGGAAGTGTGTTCATATGAATAAACCAAGGTTCGGAGAGAAGTATAGGACTAAGCACCCCCAACCCCAGCTACAAGCTTCAATGAGGGAGGCCAGCAAGTCCCATCCACTCCTAGTAGCAGCAGGTACCTGAAGTCTCAGGTAGGAAGTCGAGGAGGTGACTGGGAGGTCTTCAGGAGACTGTAAGTGGAATTTTAACAAATAAAGATTTGTGTTTTAGGTCTCACATTACATCCTATGCCTGCTTCCAGGACTCTCACAATGTGGCATCACATGCTATGGGTCTCAGTTCCCCTTCCAGTCTAGAAACCTCTTACACAACTCTTTATCTCCAAAGTCTACTGCAATAATCTCTATATAGTAGATGCTTAATATTAATAAATCACTGATTTTCATTCTGAACATAACTAACCTGATCAGAATGGAATTGACAGCTAAGAAGAGAGAAGCTGGACACCTGGTTTAGCCTCACCGGGAAAGCAAACCGGCAGACGAGAATTTTCTAGAGAACTCAAACAAGTATATCTGGTATAGTAAGCAAGAATTAAACAAAGAGAAACACACTTAGATTTCCATTTCAATTGCTCAACCAAAACATTTACCCCATATTGTAATGAGGCAGAGAACAAAGAAAAATGGAAGACCTTGGAATCAAACAGACAAGTTCAAATTTTGGTTCACCCTTTGCTCACTGCATGACCTTAGACAAATGAGTCCCTTTTAAGCCTCAGTTTTTCACTCTAAAATGGAGATAATGAGCCCACCCACCCACATAGACTGTTGTTAGGAATATATAAGACAACAAATGCCTGGAAGATAGAAAATGCACAATAAATGGTAGCTATTACAAGCCTAGCTTTTGAAACTCCAAAGTAAAATCTTAACTGGGGAAAAAAGACTCTAAATTTTTAAATAATTTCTAATTGACATATGTATCACTTACCAACTCCATATTTAGTTTTATAATAAGTCTTGGTAAATTCATCACAGTCGCAAAGGAGCACTCTCCTTCCCCACACATTGATGGCAGTTCCTATGGCCAGGTCACTGTCTTTGTAAAAGGCTTGTTCTACTTTTCCTAGCTAATAAAAACAAAGGGACATGGTATTGGCACAATGGAACTTCCAAAGAACTAGACATCCCTTCCAAGAGGAAAAAAGAAATTAAAAAATAATCAATCATATCATTTATAGCTAATTTTTTAATTTTTTTTTAATTTTTATTTTTGCAGGCTGGGTTTGAACCTACCACCTCCTGTACATGGGGCTGGTGCCCTACTCTTTTGAGCCACAGGCTCCACCCTATAGCTAAATTTTTTAAATTAAATCAAAAGGCAATCAGCCAGTGTTAATATTTAAAAAGCATTATTTTAGCACTGCAGTGCTTTTAAATAGCAATTCAATGCATATATTTACATATGCATTTAAGCATTTGTATTATTGATAAATAGCACTACAATGCATATATTTATGTATTCATTGATTTCATTCACAATCTCATAAGAGAAGAATATGTAACTCGCCCTGCTATTCAAATTCCAGAGAAGTCACATTGGAAATAATAATAAAACATGAGATTCCTTGCCTTGTATTTATCCAATAGATAACCAATCATTCGATTCTCTGTGAAGCCACCATATATATTGAGAACTGTTCGATCTGTTATCTGGCCTGGTTGATAGATTCCAGGTGGGCCATACTGAAAGACAAAATCAAAACAGGGTAGTAGGACTTAATCCATTCTCTTTTTTCCATAATACCAGACTTGGCATCCTTGGTACTCAATAAATATTTGTTGAATGAATTAATAAAATGAAGCAATTGATATTAATACACATTGCAAATGTCAGCTGTGCCATTATTATTTTATATTTAGCCTATTTTTCAAAGCCATTCTAAAAACAGGTTTCTCTGGTACCTCCTAGCTACCCACTGCGCACATTCAGAGCTCCCTCTGGGACAAATTCTGCCTTCCCTGCCTCCAAGCAATGCAGCAGAGTTTCTGGCAGTGGACTCTAAGAATGTGGGAAAGACTCCTTATGAGGACTGAATGGCTAGCAGTTTTTTGCATCAGAAATAGGTGTTATGGTGACCTTTTCAGGAGCACTAAGAATTAAAAGGTATTTTATCTAAATAATAAATACAATATAACATAGAACTGTTGAAAAAGTTATGTTTTTATGTGTCTTTATATGCATTTACAGGTCCTTAGTGTTTTTTACTACATTATCAAATTTTAGAAATGGGAAAATAAACTCACACAGGATAAGTGACTTGCCCAAGATCTCACAGCTATTAAGGGGCAGACGAACAATTTTAATCCAGGTCTTCTGTCTCTGCTGCATTCAACTTACATTAGCTCTCAGACGGCCCCAAATATTTGTAGAAATCAGTCTGACAATTCTTTTTAATAGTAAATAAGATGCAAAAAAAATCATTGCCACTAGCTAGTGGCTTGGTGGTAACTAGTTGTTACACTCAAAAGAGTCACACTTTAACTAGGATCTATAGAGAACTCAAATTAATCCACATGAAAAAAGCCAACAATCCCATATATCAATGGGCAAGAGACATGAATAGAACCTTCTCTAAAGAAGACAGACGAATGGCTAACAGACATATGAAAAAATGCTCATCATCCCTAATTATTAGAGAAATGCAAATCAAAACCACCCTGAGATACCATCTAACCCCAGCAAGAATGGCCCACATCACAAAATCTCAAAATTGCAGATGCTGGCATGGATGTGGAGAGAAGGGAACACTTTTACACTGCTCGTGGGACCGCAAACTAATACAACCATTTTGGAAGGAAGTATAGAGGACCCTCAAAGAGCTCAAGGTAGATCTCCCATTTGACCCTGCAATCCCATTACTGGGCAGCTACCCAGAAGGAAAAAAATCCTTTTATCATAAGGACACTTGCACTAGACTGTTTACTGCAGCTCACTTTACAATCACCAAAATGTGGAAACAGCCTATATGTCCACCAACCGGTGGGCTGCAATCCCAATCTGGGCAGCTACCCAGAAGGAAAAAAATCCTTTTATCATAAGGACACTTGCACTAGACTGTTTACTGCAGCTCACTTTACAATCACCAAAATGTGGAAACAGCCTATATGTCCACCAACCCAGGAATGTATTAACAAGCTGTGGTATGTGTACACCATGGAATATTATTCAGCCATTAAAAAATGGAGACTTTACATCTTTTTCATTAACCTGGATGGAAGTGGAACACATTATTCTTAGTAAAGCATCACAAGAATGGAGAAGCATGAATCCTATGTACTCAATTTTGATATAAGGACAATTAATGACAATTAAGGACATGGTTGGGGTGGGGAAGGGGAGAGCAGAGAGAGATAGAAAGAGGGAGGGGTGGGGAAAGGAAGAGCAGAGAGAGGGAAGAAGGGAGGGGGGTGGGGTCTTGGTGTGTGCCACACCTTTTAGGGGCAAGACATGATTGTAAGAGGGACTTTACCTAACAAATGCAATCAGTGTAACCTGGAAAAAAAAAAACAATTACTGATCTATAAAAAAAAAAAAGAGTCACCCTTGTGCATAAACCTGTGTGTATATGTATGTGTGCATGGGTGCATACACATGTCAGTGCATGTACACGTGTGTGTGCATTCACAATCTAGATCAACACCATTGTTTCTCCTCACTAGGCTACAGTGGCAATATGCCAGAGTCCCATCTAAAGCCATGGGTACATATTTTTGTACAAATTTTTGAGGGAAAAATAAGAACATGCATTATACCTGGGTAGTATTAATTCCATATCTATATACATGTTTTTAATTCTTTTATTTTTGCTTATACATTAAAAGTGTAACTCTAGAAAGTAATTAATGATGTCCATATATAAAACAATACACTAGAATATGGTAGTCCTGCCCCCTCTGGGCAACCCCCACCCAGCCACCCTCTGACCAAGCAGGCACTGCAGCTGCAGAAGCCTCCAGTCCACCTGGCTGATCACACCAGACACCACCACTGCTGCCATGTTGGAAGCAGGCAAGCCACAGATGGCAATACAACCATTAACATTAGGACCTCAGGAAAAGGAAGGCAGAAGTGGCCATGGAGTGGCACCTCCTTCTCCGTCAGCATTGTGCAGCCACTACCACCCTCCTTTCCAAAACTAAAACTAAAGATCTTATTCCTGAAAATATGGGCCAAAAATGTGGGTATGCATTATACATGGCAAATATGGTAATTCTTTTACTAAGGAGTCATTTACTTTCATAAGCCTGTGAACTCAATGATGAATAGGTACTTATTCTTACATTTCACTTTTTTTTCTTTACTTGCCTTAAGTTCAGAATGTTCCAGCTCTAATTTATCATATTCTCTGTATTACCTTCATACATGTATATTAATGGAGAGCACAAAAAGGAAGTTTTCTAAAAACTTGCACTGGAATATGGCAACTGTCATTACACAGGCATAACACACAGCATTTCAGACAGTGACTTGAGTCTCTTGACCCACAAGCAAATTTAGAAAGTCATTCAGTGTCCACTACTCACCTTGGGTAGCTTACCCCTCCGTAGGAACAGTGACGTAGCATCCCGGCCTGAGTTGTGTGGCAACACTTCTTTGATTTCAATAGTGTCATCACACAAGAAATAATGCAGAATGAGATTTCTGCGGTCCCCATACACTGAGATTGTGTCATCCCACACGCAAAAGAAACGCAAAACCTTCCTATCAAACTCAAGGAACTGTCCCAGGGTGTCAAAGGCCTCATAGGGACGTAAGGGCTCCACGCATTCCAGCTTCTGCAAATGGAGAAAATGTCAATAATAATCATAAAGTTTGCATAATCACTTCTTGGATAAACATAATTAAATGAAAAATATATAAAGAAATATTTTCTATAAACTATTCTGTGATTTTAGTTTTTGAGACAGAGTCTCAAGCTATCACCTTGGGTAGAGTGCCCTGGTGTCACAGCTCCTGGGCTGAAGAGATTTTCTTGCCTCAGCCTCCCAAGTAGCTGAGACTACAGGCTCCCGCCACGATGCCCAGCTAGATATTTTTTAAAATTTCACCTGACCGTGGCATACTATCATATGCATCTGCAACAAGTTTTAACCTTAAGAATACAATCAGGTATTAAGAAATTTTTCATCTTAATATTTTAATACACTATTATATTATTTTTGGAAACCTAATTTTCTCAAAGACTAAAATTTCTTATTTAAGAACAAATAAAACTAATCTATGATGACAGAAATCAGAACAGTAATTGCCTCTAGGCAAGGGATGGGACCAGAAAGAGGGACGAAGGAACTGTCTGGGGCACTGGAATTACTCTACATCTTTATTTTTGTGTTGGTTACTCAACTATATGCATTTTACAAAACTAGTTAATCTGTACACTTGAGACTTGTGCACTTGACTCTATCTGACTTCATGTTAATTATAGCACAACAAAAAAATTATTTATCTTTTCATTGGAAATTCCTATCTCTATGTTCTTTTTACTCATTCCAAGATTTTTGTGAAGGTAAAGGGAAGGAATATATCCATAAAGCTTTAAATATCGAAGCTGTAAAAGCCAATGGAAACAGGATATGGTAAATGGAGAACTTCCAATTGCACAGAACCCTTGCCCCAGATATCCTCTGGCCGAGCACTAGCTTCACAGTCTTCTTGGTGCAACTCTTCTCTTTGTTCACATGTTCTCAGCCCTTTCTTGGAGCAAAACTGGCCCTATTCTATTTGATGTAGCCAAATAAGATTGTTATATAAGGAAATGTTCATTGGCAAGGGAGATGTTGTCCCAGATTAAGTTATGCAATCTTTTTTGTAAATTCTTGAAATTTCTGTCCAGGGCCATCTGGGTGCAGTCTTACCCCAAAACCAAGAGGGGAGACATGATGGCTTTCCAAAAACTCTGCAGTCTTATCCTTGATATTTAAATGAAATTGTGGAAATTCTATGTCAATTGATTGCAAAATGTTTGTTTAGCATTATAACACCTCCAAGAAATTCATTATTGATTATATACTATAGGGGCTCGTTTCAGTTTAAGTTAATATTTAGTTCTAGCTTTATATTTTAAAGAAGCAAGTGTTGGAGGGATCACTTCTAAGGTTTATCTTGCAAGGGTACAAGTCAATCTTTCTAAGAGTAGAATATGAACGTCTTAACACAATAACTAAGAAAATGACATGAAGGCTATGTTAACCAATTTGATGAAAATATTTCAAATTGTATGTGAAAACACCACACTGTACCCCAGAATTGCATTAATGTACATAGTTATCATTTAATAAATATATATATATATACAAAAAGAAGCAAGTGTTGAAGAATTAAATGCATACACATAAAAGTCAATATTTATAAAAAGCCTCTTATTAAGCTCCTAATTTTCCAAAGAGCTCTATATTTAATGAAAAATTTTCTTCCTAAGGGAATAAAGGCTAAAATGATTCTCCCAATCTGAAAGAAAACTATTTAAAACATTTCTTAGCTGTTCTTGGTATTTACTCCCAATTTTTGGCACAAAACATCTTTCTCATTACAAATCTCTGAAATCCCACAGTGCTCTATGTGATTTCATTTAATGCATCATGATTCACAATTACTATCACATAATACCAACTGTTCGTGAATGAGTGTAGCCATATGCAAAGGATAGTGATCATTTGGATCCATTTCCTTTAGGTTCTCTCTGTTGGTTCTAAAGACTTTTTGTTTACCTGGATTCTTTCATCCACAACATTGGGAAAAAATAAAAAATGAACTCAACCCAAAAAATCTCTTTGTAACTGACACACAGGCTTTTCACCTTAGATGTTCCAGGATCAACAATATATATATTTCTCTGGAGAAATGTATGCCTACAACATTAAAGAGTAATTCTGCTGAGGCTAGGAGGCAGGAAGAAATAAGTGATACTACATGTGGCTTTTAACAAAAGATCAAAGCAGAATCAAAGGAGAATTTTATTCTAAATTTGATGTTATTTTTCTACAAGAAAATGAATTACAAGTTTAAAAACAATAAAAGATCAAATATAACTACTCTATGGGGATAGAAATGAGAATAGTGGTTGTTTCTAGGTAGGGAGAGAGATTGATTAGAAAAATACATGAGGGGACTTTGAGAGGGGATGGAAATGTTCTACATCTTGATTTGAGGGTAGGTTACAGGGGTATATGTATTTTCTAAGACTGATCCAACTGTACACCTAATTTCTGTTAATTTTACTGTGTGTAATCATACTTCAATAAAAAAAAGAAAAGGGAGGTTGGGTATGGTGGCTCATGCCTGTAATCCCAGTGCTTTGGGAGATCAAAATAGGAGGATAGGTTGAGTCTAGGAGTTTGAGACCAGACAAGGTAACATAGTGAGACTCTGTCTCTACAGAAAAATTTTAAAGAAATTATCCAGGTATGGTGGCACAGGCCTGTAGTCTCAGCTACAGGAGAATTGCTTGAGCCAGAGAATTTGAGATTACAGTCAGCTATGACTGGGCCACTGAACTTCAGCCTGGGCAATAGGGCAAGACCCTGTCTCTAAAATAGGGGAATGGGAACAAATAGCAATAATGAAAATCAGGGTAAGATTCAAGAGGTTTACATTCCAATCCCAGCAAAGATATTGGCTGGGTGCTTTGGGTGGTTGTTTAGATTCTTCTTATAGAAAATAAAAATTGAGCCAAGAGATTATTTAAAAACACTTTAGAGTTGGATCCATAACGAGAGCAGAGAGCAGACCCCAGAGAGCCCTGAGCAGCTCCATCGCTCCAACAATAAGAAATAAACTCTAAGGGAAACAAAAAAGAAATAAACAAAAAATTGGAGCTAAAGACCTTATGTGCTTGCTTTTTGCCTGTTGACCAAATAACTAGAACTATCTCCATTATCTATGCAGCATGGCGTTTTTATTATTTTTACCTAAAGGCATCTTTTTTGGTAATGACAAATATGTTTTTTAAAAAAGCTTGGTTTTTCTCAATATGCCTTTAAAGGTTTTTAAATTGTTTCCTATCTGGTCAAGTTGAGTTTTTAAGAACTTCATTTTTAATTTGTAATAAAAGTTTACAACTTGATTTTTTCAAAAAAGTCAACCAACTGAAAGCACCTCTTAATAAAGGTCTTAAGTAATTAAAAAGAAAACTTTCAAAAGACAATAATTAATACTAATAATACTGAATCTTTACTTCCTACACTAACTAGGGTCAGACTTGGAAGAAATACATCCTTTCCTAATGGGAGTACATCAGAATCATGGCCCTCCTTACTTTTCTAGAACATCTCAGCATCCAATGCCACTGTAAAATGAGCTAAGGGTCCCTAGGAAGAAGCCACACTCAAAACTGGTGTGCTTGAGGCTTGGTTCACTATTTCAATAGTACAGAACTGCAGTCCCCAACCCCTAGGCCAGGATGCATCAATATCTGTCCATAGCCTGTTAGGAACCAGGCCACAGCAGCAGGAGGTGAACAGCCTACAATTTAGGCAAGCTTCATTTGTATTTATAGCTACTCCCCATCATTTGCATCACTGCCTGAGCTCTGCCTCCTGTCACAGCAGCACAGCATGAGATTATCATAAGAGAAAATACCAGAAGAAAGTGTAGGGAAAACACGTGAGGAAATCGGCCTGGGCAAAAATTTTATGAGGCGGACCCCTCGGGCAATTGAAGCAATGTCAAAAATCCACTTTTGGGACAGGATCAAACTTAAAAGTTCCTGCACAGCCAAGAACACAGTAAATAAAGCGGGTAGACAGCCCTCAGAATGGGAGACGATATTTGCTGGTTATGTCTCCTACAAAGGTTTAATAACCAGAATCCACAGAGAACTCAAATGTATTAGCAAGAAAAAAACAAGCAATCCCATCTCAGGGTGGGCAAGGGACTTGAAGAGAAATTTCTCTAAAGAAGAGAGGCGCATGGCCTACAGATATATGAAAAAATGCTCTCCATCTTTAATCATCAGAGAAATGCAAATCAAAACTACTTTCAGGTACCACCTAACCCCAGTAAGATTAGCCCATATCACAAAAATCCCAAAACCAGAGATGTTGGTGTGGATGTGGAGAAAAGGGAACACTTCTACACTGCTGGTGGGAATGCAAATTAATTGGTTCCTTTTGAAAAGATATCTACAGAACACTGAGAGAACTAGAAATAGACCTGCCATTTGATCCTGCAATTCCTTTATTAGGTATATATCCAGAAGACCAAAAATCAAATTACAACAAAGATATTTCTATCAGAATGTTTATTGCAGCCCAATTCATAATTGCTAGGTCATAGAAGAAGCCCAAATGCCCATCAACCCACAAATGGATCAATAAATTGTGGTATATGTACACCATGGAATACTACTATGTAGCCCCAAAGAAGGATGGAGACTTTACCTCCTTCATGTTTATATGGATGGAATTGGAAAATGTTCTTCTTAGCAAAGTACCTCAAGAATGGAAGAAAAAGTATCCAATGTACACAGCCCTACTTTGAAACTAATTCATAGCTTTTACAGGAATGTCATAACCTAATTATAGCCTTAGAATATGGGAAGGGGTGGATGGGGGGCAGGAGGGAGATTGGTGGGGTCACCTCTATGGTTTGTCTTACAAGGGTACAAGTGAATCTTTCTAAAAGCAGAGTATGAACGTTTTAACTCAATAACTAAGAAAATGACATGAAGGTTATGTTGACCAGTTTGATGAGAGTATTTCAAAATGTATATGAAAATAGTACACTGTACCCCATGATTGCATTAATGTACACAGTTATGCTATAAGAAATAAAAAAAAAGGGAGATTATCATAGGAGCACAAGCCCTACTCTAAACTGCACATGCAAGGGTTCTAGGCTCTACACTCCTTATGAGAACCTAACACCTGATGATCTGAGGTGAAGCTGAGGACAAAAGCAACACACTTCAGGTGTCACTGTTTCCCATCATTCCAAGAAGGAACCATCTAATTGCAAGAAAAATATCCTCAAGGCTCTCACTGATTCTGCATTATGGTGAGTTATATAACTATTTCATTATATATGACAACGTAATAATAATAGAAATAAAGTACACAATAAACGTAATGTACTTGAATCATCCAGAAACCAACCTCTAACCCAGTCTATGGAAAACCTGTCTTCCATGAAACCAGTCCCTGATGCCAAAAAGATTGGGGACCTCTGGTATAGAAGCAAAGATTTTTCTCAGCTGGATCAAAGCAACTAAAATGGGAAAAAACAAGTCAAGTAAGTATGGGTACAACTCATACATCACACACAGTGAGCACAAAGCCAATCACGAATGCCTAGAAGGTGCTGCACCTAAGCAGTTCATTGATGCCTCATACTTTCTAGATGGGGGACTCTCTACAGAAGGAATTGGGAGAGGCAATGAGGGAGTCATTCCTGCCCTGAGGCAGACACTCAGTCTTCCCTCCAGCCCCAAAGAGAGAACAGGACAACTCAAATAACTATGGCCCTAAAGAACACAAATACCCTTTATGGACTCTCTGAAGAGATTCTCATTCTGAAGACAAAGGCTAACCAATGTATCAACTTCTTACCTCTCTCCGCATCTTTAGGTATGGATCTTCTGGACATCGTACCGGGGGATTTAATTTGATTCCTATTTTCCTCATAAAGTTTTCTGTGAATGTGTCACAGTTATAAATCTTGAATGTCCGGCCATAGAAGATGACGTCGATGCCGATATTGAAATGTTGCACAGTATAAAACTGATCCTCATTAGGAGGTGGGAGAGGAATCCGATGACGCCGGATAAAAATTCCTATGGAATGAAATCAAATATAACTGTTTCATCACAAGGTTAACATGTAAGAAGATACTACATACAACCCAACTCAGTTAACAACCCTAAATGCTGCCCTACAGCAGGAAAGTGGGAAAGGGCTCATCCTAGGAAGCAATTTGAGTACTTTCCAACTCTGAAGGCATCTGAGAGAGTTGAGACTTCTGAGGTCCAGGGCTCTGTGACCAGTCTTGCATGTGATTAGAGGTGTCTAAGTGATGGTACAAACCAGAAAGACTGAGGTGGGATAGGGGTTGAAAGAAAGGGTGCATAAGCAGAATGACTAAAAACGACAGACACTACCATCTTATCTTTTCCAGAAACAGGCCTGCTCACATTCAGCCACCAGCACTCAATGGAAGCACACTAAACAAAGTATTAAAGCCTCAAAGAAGAGTGCTCACAAAAATGGGTACTCTTGGATTAAAAAAAAAAACGAATAAGCTTCAGTATGACAGGTACCAATCCTGGGACTGAAAGCTTCGACAAGCATGAATAATTTTAGGTTGTTATGAAGATTTTTGGAATGTTCTTTCTCCTACCAACCTACTCTCCCTACTTCTTCCTTATAGCAGTAATTTTCAACTGATGTGCCATGAGAGGATCTTGAGTGTGCCCCCCCAATTTTTAAAGAGCATTAACTAAATTATTTTTGAAAGAAGTTCAAAGCAATTTTTTTTTTGATCAACATAATTTATGTGTGCCACAGAAGTTTAACTACAGGTTTAAGTGTGCCATGAGATTAAAAAAAGGCTGAAATACTATTCAGCCACTAAAAAAGACGGAGACTTTACATCCTTTGTATTAACCTGGATGGAAGTAGAACACATTATTCTTAGTAAAGCATCACAAGGATGGAGAAGCATGAATCCTATGTACTCAATTTTGATATGAGGAAAATTTGTGGCCTCGTACATGGTAGGGGGTGGGGGAAGAGGAGAGTAAAGAGAGAGAAGGAGGAGGGGGTGGGGAAAAGGAAGAACACAGAGTGGGAAGAAGGGAGGGGGTGGGAGAAGGAAGAGTGTGGTGGGAGGAGGGAGAAGGAAAGGGGGAAAGGGGTAGGGGTGTCAGTGTATGACATACCTTTTGGGGGCAAGACAAGTATAAGAGGGACTTTATCTAACAAGTGCAATCAGTGTAACCTGGTTTTTTGTACCCTCAACGAATCACCAACAATAATAAAATAAAATAAAATATTGAAAAACACTGCTCTATAGCTTCTGTCCATACCTCCACTCAAGAGCTCCCCAGCCCCCTGCCTGAAGTGAGGGTTATCAGTGTTCTAGCCAAAGGTTCTAGACCTCATCCCATCTTCCACGTCCAACCCTATGACATCAACCCATTTGCTTCTCCTCTTGTGAATGTTCCTGAGATCCCCATGCATATCCAAAATAAAGGTCAGCCACTGGAGGTAAAGGGGTTCCTTGTCTAGGTGAGTGTACAGAAGGAGTACAGGTAATTTCACTCCAAAATGTGACTCTGTGGTATAAAGAGTATTTTGAATTAAAGGCCCTTAGTGCTCAACAGCCCCTTGGAAGGGGCTTTCCCTCTTTTTAACCAGAGGGACCCATCAAAAGTACAAGTGAATTCCCTTCTCCTCCCCATTATCTCAATATATTTCAGGAAATATCAAGAATACAACCAGACCAGGCTCAAATAATTTTAAGTACAATACCTTTCTCGCAGATTCATTTAATTTTCAGAAAATCACTTACAAGTCAATCTGTTTTCCCCATCCATTCATCCTCCCTAGAAACCATTTATTGCCCCTAAACATAAACCTATATTCCTCATCTCCCCTCCCTTCTAAAAGGCAGGTATAAAAATATCTGGATCCCATTTGGATATCAGGTAATAACTCTGTGATTCTTTTCAGCTGCAGGGTAAATAAACCTCTTTTTTTTTTGAGACAGAGTCTCACTTCGTCACCCTCGGTAGAGTGCTGTGGCGTCACAGCTCACAGCAACCTCAAACTCTTAGGCTTAAGCGATTCTCTTGCCTCAACCTCCCAAGTGGCTGGGACTACAGGCACTCACCACAATGCCTTGATATTTTTTGTTTGTTTTTGTTGCAGTTGTCATTGTTGCTTTAGCTGGCCCAGGCCAGGTTTGAACCCACCAGCCCGGGTGTATGTGGCTGGCACCCTACCCACTGAGCTACGGGCACTTCCAAACCTCTTATTAATCTGCCTTAATTGTGAGTTGATTCTTCAGCAAACTTTTGGGGGAAAGGAGAAGTTTCCCCTCACCCCCACAGTACCAACTACATCACACCATACCTTCCAAGTTATCCAAATATGGCTGAAACCTGTCAGCAAGAATTTTTAAATAGTTGAGATTTTATCTTACTTGCAAGCTAAACAGCCTGCCAGTTTCATGGATGTTACTAGAAGACCTGAGATGCCTTGGTTAGAGACAAAGGGCATATATAATTCAACAGCAGTTAACAGGAGCCAGAATAACAGCAGTTTTTTGCACCAGTTGCACCCACAAGGTGACATGTGCATGCACAGTGGGTTACATTACAGAAGAAGACCTCTGAGCTTAGGGGACTCAAATCTATAATGAGTAAGAAGTAGAACTGTTTTTTAACTCAGAGGTGAGATTACCATGGTAGAGCACAGTAAGCATGTCTGCTCTGTGCTCTGGAGGAATACATTACCTCTATCCTTTAAGGCTATAAGCAAAACTGCACTTTGCTCCAGAGGAAAACGCTATCTTTTATCTTTGTCTTCCAAAGATGTTTGCTTCATAAACATCCTTTACGAGACAGTCCAAAACAAAAAGCAGTCAGTGCCTCTGCTTGCAAGCGTACAGAAATGTCAGATACCTATATAGAATTTTTTCTTAACATCTGTAACTGACTTAAGCCTGAGAATCTACCCCAAGAGCAAAGAGAAAAGGGAAACAGAATTAACCGAGGATCTAATGATTCAGTGAAAATTGGCTTGTGTGGTCTATGTATAGAGGTATTTTAATATACAGATGTCAAACTATCTTCTTTGGATTTTATATAGCACTGAGAACGGTGCCTTTTCCCAAAGTCTAGAAACACTTAAAAATTATTCATTCTGTATTCCTTAAGGAACATTTTAATGAGTATCTTTATGTGCCAGGAACAGTGTTGGGCTCCATTCCATTATTCTACTTATCATCTTTTCACTCTGTTCAGAGGAAATTAACTAAAATCATTTTCATCTTCTTTTCTTTGTAGCAATTTTTAATTACTTGGTACATTAAATTAAAATAATAAAACTATAAAATTAGAACTGTCCTAGAATATTTTTAAATGTACTATATAAAAGATGATATAATTTTACTGCAAAAATTATACTTCAATTAGCCTTTAATTCATGCCACTGAAAACAGTATGCAAATTATTTAATTATTCAAGATTAGACATTTAGAACAAATTGCATATTTAAACATCTATAAAAGGGTGGACATTTCAGGTACTTTCAGGAACCATTATACAACTCTTTAAAAATGCTTATTTTGTGACAGTTTTTAAAATATATAAGAATTATTCAGTAGTCAGAAGCTTTAAAAATTCCATCTATCTTAAATTTGTACTTCATTATAAAAATTCAAATAAGCAAGTTAGTGCTCATTTTTGTTCAGTAAGACTTTGAATAGGACTCCTTCATTTTTCTAAGTTGGAAGAACTGGCCCACCCACTGGGCTTTTAAATAATACTAATCACAATCATCATCATAGCCCTAGGACAGAGTTTCATTTACATTTTCTCACTTAATCCTTAATAATCCCCTAAGACAGATAATACATGAAATATGAATATTCAGGTTTTATGGAGCAGAAAACCAAAGTTTAGAGTGGTTAAGTGTGATGCCCAAGTCATACCCTAACAAATGGTAAAAAAAGATCTTGAACTTGGGTTTTCAGACTCTAATTAAATGCCAAAACTTTCCGCAGTTTGCACTGAACTAAATCTCCCCATACAACAGCCAAAAATTACTTAAGTGAAGGAAGGAAGGAACACCATAGGCAAAGCTGAAAAGAAACCATAAAAGTGCTGACAGCCACCAGAAAAAGGAGAGAGAGAGATAATAATGGAGCTTCTCTTCCAAAAGAACAACCTCTCTCTGCTATAAGGGCAAATTTCCAGAGATGGTCCAACCTGCCTGCGATAGCAATCCCCCCTTGCAGGGCCAACACCACTATGTTACCTGCTGGGTCTAGAAGCCTGCATACCTCAGGCCCCATACTCTTCCTTCTCTTAGCCTCTACACTTCTTTCACTAAATGCTTCTCAGAAAAGACCAGGAAGTTCTTTTTGGTAACAAGAAAGAGTCCTGAATGTCCATGAGTTACAAAGAGAAAACCAATGTGGGCCATTTGAAATGTACAGTTGCACATGAGAGCTTTCAGTAATATATTCATGAAACTTCTCAACTGTGTCCTTTGGGAATTAAAATTTCCATTTATTGGGATTTGTGTGTTTGTAGTCTTCCATGACAAATGGCAGAAACTCTAACAGGAGTTTATTCTGGAATATCAAAGAAATGGGCAGAATGCCATGTCTTTGGCACACACTGAACAGCAGCTGAGATCATCAAGGTAGATTAAAAATAATGTTACAAAATAGAAAAACAACAAAAGCATTAGATTTGCCCTTTAAATTTCCCGATGTTTATCTTCTTAACTGCTTTATAAAGACAACCGGGACACATGTCCAGGCATCAGGTGTCCGCTTTCAAGCTCTTCCTCATCTTCATACTTTACATCTCTCTTCCTTTTTAAAAGCGGTGCTATCTGACTACACTTGCAAGTTTTAACTTTCTAACATTTCCCCATGGTTTAGATCAAAGTGACCATATATCCATTTATGTTTAATGTGTTTTCATGTTATTCAGTTGAGACTTGCCTTAGATCTTTGCTGACACCACTAAATTTAGTTTTTTTGAGTCCACCTTCCAGAATTAAGATCCAACCTCTTACCTCTAATTTTAATCATAAGTATGTTAATTTCACTTTAGTAACACTACAGACTTAGGGTACATCCAAGTCTAGAGGCCTATATTTCTTAGGTGAATAAACAACTGGAATTGCCACTTATCATTGTGTCTACTGAGTTTGTACTCTAAAAATACTAAGAGCCCTAACTGTGATCAGACATAATAGGGCATCTTTTCCTCCTCCTGGGCTCAATATATTCCTCCACTGCAATGACTATTCCAGTTTTACTTTTACTTATCTAAAATGTCACATTTAGAGCTTTGGTTTTACAAAAAATAGCTTCTTAAAAAACATAGATAACCTGGCACATGCCTTGCAGCAAAACAATACTAAGTTGAGAATTACATATCTCTGCTAATAAGAAATAACAATCCTATGTGTCTCCCCCTTAGCCATTGAATAAACACCAAAATAATAGCTTGCTTGATGGTCTAATGTTCTCTTGCATTACTACATTCTTGCCTAGTTTCTTACATACTCTATGATCTGCTCCCAAATACCTTCCAACTCCTCGCCCCAACAATTTCCCCTCTTTATTTCCTTCTATTCCTTTTGAAAGCTCTTTCTCTTCTGTCTTTATCTGGAGGAACTTTTGAGATACAACCCAAATGCCATCTTCTTTAGTGGATATTGGCTTTTCCTCCTTGGATCCCTCAAGTACCTCGTATCACTTATGATGCCTACATTATGTTATAGGCATTGTCTATAACATTTTTCCTTCCCCTTTCCTTCATTCCCTCCTTCCTTTGCTTTCTTCCACAAGTATGTACTGAGCAGCCACCATGTACCAAGTACCTATCTTCCTAGACTAGTGACTCACCTCCACTCTTAAATTCTATACTGGCCTTTCCATTCAGTGACAATTTCTTCCTCAATATCCACCCTCTAGGAGTGCCAGATTTAGCAAATTAAAATACAAGATGCCCAGTTAATTCCAGATAAACAATGAATATTTTTTTAGTTATAGAAGTAAGTTCCATACAATGCTGGGGACACAGTTATACTAAAATTTCTTTGTTATTTATATGAAATTCCAAAATAACTGGGCATATTCTATTTTATCTTAAAACCCCTTTACCACCCCTCCTTCACTTTATGGGATATATTACACATAGTATATGCCCCATATAAATGAATGACATATGAATGACTGACTCCTATTTTGTGATTACATTCACTCAATTCACATATATTATCTTAGAGTATAAAAAGACAGTATAAGAGATACTTCCCTATGGAATGGCAAGTCATTAGTGAAAATCAGTGCTGTTTACCAGGGGTATATTAAGAACCATGTGGAAGCCAGCTGCTGGCCTGAAGAATTAAAAATTCTGAGATGGGCTGGGAGATTCCAATGATAACTCTTAACTGAGAACAACTGGTATAGATTATAACAGAAAATCATGGCACATTTCTAATCATTATCCTTTCCTTGGTACCAATTAGTTTGGATTTGATGTACTTAACTGACAATTACTCTGTTAGACAATGAGAGGTAAAACTACTTGGTTAACTTCTGGCATTCTTACATATCATTTATGTAATATTGTTTTAACATCCCAGCAGAAAAGCAACACATTCTATAAATAGAACACATCTAACCAAAGAGAGACATGTCCTGGCAAGAAATGAAAGCAAACCTTGAAGTGCGACAGTGACTTACTTGACTCATAACATGCACAAATTTCCTTGCCAACAAGAACTCGTGAATATTAAAACTATTTTGTTCCGATTAGAAGCTGCATGTAACTGAATGCCTATTTTGGTAACACACTAATGGTATCTTTTGTTTCTGGCTTATTCTAAACTCCCTTACCCTAAAAACAATTACATGATAGTAAAGGCAACTGAAGGGGTAGAGGTTGCCCAGTTGTGCTAATTTCTGAATAGTCAGGTCTCCAAGAAACAGGCACATCCAACCTCTCAGTTCATTTGTAAAAGATCAAAACTCTATGAAGTAATAGGAACATCATCAGTACATAGCCCCTGAACTTGACCCCTAGCCTCTTCCCAAGGTCCACAGGCACATGGAAAGCAGGCCCAAGCCACTCAAGACACAACTGAAAGAAACACTGCCTACCCATCCCACTGAGGTCTGAGCCATTGGCTCATTAAAACATGTTTTCTTTTCTCCAATCACTTAATTTAGGAAAGATTGAAGAAGGTACTTAAATGGTTCCTCAAACTATCTGCTATTCAAACAGACTTTCCTTCACAAGAACCATCATATTAAATATTTTGAGGGACTGGTTTTTCTCTAAACAAAGCTCAATGACAGAGTGGTTGTGTTTGCTTTCTACAGGATTTGCTATAGTCCTCCAGGTCTCTCCACTGTGTGGACAAATTTACTGCTGTTATACAGTGTGATTACTATGTATTCTGTACACAGTCCTTGAACTGTGTTTAAGCCAGGTGCCAGCCACATACTCCAAGGCTGGCAGGTTCGAACCTGGCCCAAGCCTACTAAACAATGACAACAACAAGAAAAAAAATAGCTGGGCATTGTGGCAGGCGCCTGTAGTTCACACAGGGAAATGTCCTAACCATAGTGAGCCCATCAGAAATTCTGAAATTTTCCAATGAGACTTTAAAATTCTCTTTTACTAAAGTTTCTTTTTTTCTGAGTCCTAATGAATAATATTCTTTCCTCCTTACTTAAAAATGATTTTCAAGCACATCATTAGGATTACCTTCAACGAGCCTTTGGAATCAGGCTATATGACATTTGAAATTAAGAGACTGAGAGTTCAGGGTCATGAATAAGGCTTTAAAAAAAAGAGGCTGGGCTCAGTGCCTGTGGCTCAAGCGGCTAAGGCGCCAGCCACATACACCTAAGGTGGTGGGTTCGAATCCCCAGCCCGGGCCCGCCAAACAACAATGATGGCTGCAACCAAAAAATGGTCGGGCGTTGTGGCGGGTGCCTGTGGTCCCAGCTACTTGGGAGGCTGAGGCAGGAGACTCGCTTGAGCCCAGGAGTTGGAGGTTGCTGTGAGCTGTGATGCCATGGCACTCTACCCAGGGGCTTGAGGCTCTGTCTAAAAAAAAAAAGTTACCGATAGAGAACAGGGTGAGAGAAGGAAAAGTAAAACATAAAATAGAAGCAAGAATAAGGAGAACAAACCGGCAGTTCCTAATAGATAGGAAAATGCCTAACTCCAAGATGTTTCCGTACAGCTTACAGAGCTCTTATTGGACAACAGGACCCCAAGATGGGTGCACACTAGACCATATGAGCTAGGTGTCAGAATGTAAGTGCATCTGTGGTTTACAAGCACTTACTGCAGGCGCAGTCCTGAGTAGGGCACCCTAAACTTGACCTTTTTGAATGTCATGTCCTTCGTTGTAATATCATTTACATTTGCCACCATCCTTGCATATAATTAAAAATGGAATTGTGGGAACTGTTATAGGATAGAAGTTTTATAACATAGCTAATGCATAATTATAAGTTAAGAAATGCATAAACATTAGAAATAGGCGGAACAAAGCTAAGGATTAGGGAACCAATACAGGGGGGAAAGTTTGTAAAGGGGTCCTCTCACTCTTGAGGGAGAGGGAGACCCATTCCCCTGTTTGGAATGTACTTTTTGCTTAAAAAGAAATGAAAACTGTACTGTTAGCTTGCTCTTGCTTGCTTTGTGGTTTTGTGCGGGTTGAGTCAAAGAACTTTCAGTTTCTGGGAATCACTTGCTACTGGTGCCCAGGGAAAGCCGGAACAAACCAGGGCTGGGGTCTTTGTAGCCACCTGATATCAATACAATAAAAAAGTCTAGCAATAAAACAAAATTCAGAGTAATCCTCAAGGAACAAATAAAACAATAGCAAACTGAAATGCAGCAAATATAAGATAAAGTAGTATTAGTTTATAACAGAGGTATAGTAATACTATCTTTAGACCTCAGAATTATTTTTCTTAGAAACTGGCCTGGCAACTTTCTTTTTTCTTTGTAGTTTCGACTAGATAAAGTACCTTTCGCGGAAACTGGCTAGAGGATGTTTATATACTGTGTATGATAGCTATTGTTAATATATGTGACATTCTATCAATATTGAGATCATTACACAATTGGCCAGAGCATTACTCAGGACTGTGGGTCTTGACAGACGCCTTGCTCTGGAAATTAGTAAAATATTCATGCATTTCCTTTTTAAAGCATGCAATAGCTCTCTGGACTTTCAAACCATCAGCCGTAACAAGTCATCTTGTATAAACATACTTTCCCAGAGTAATCGGACTCATCAGTAATTTGCCTTTTCACCCCAGGCCATCCGGAAATTCTGTCACGGAGAAAAAGCCCAAGTGCACTGTGGTTTTTCCCCTTTCCAATGTTTATTTTATAATTTTTCATCTTCTTTTTCTTTCTCCTTCAAAAAACAGTCTTCCGGTGTTCCAAACTGCTTCCCGCTGAGAGAGGGTGAGATGAACAAGGGGTGCCCATGTCTCTCTGTTCAGGCAGCTCTGGGCAGAGCTGGTTTGTTCTCTGGGCTGTGCCTCAGTGCAAGCCAGCTGCCAGGCTGCTGCAGGGGCGGCCAGCTCACAGTGCCCGAGAGCTCCCTCCTAGGACCGGACATTCCCTCTGCTCAGAGCGCTAAGCCTACTCAGCTGGTGCCTAGGCCTGGCTGCAGACAGGCTGTGAAGGATGGTGAGGGAGAGAGAAGGGACGAACCGTCAGCTCTTACCTGCGGTGTCAGGGCCCTGTCTTCTGCCTTCCTGCCGGACCAGCAGGGACAGTGCAGGCAGACTGCCTGGTCAATGGCACCAAGTGTGCAGCTGCTGGCCAGCTGCGCTGCTTTCGCCCGCGGAGCTATAAATAAGGCATGCCCGGAGCACCAGCCAGGCCTGGGAGATAAGAACCAGCCCTGGTCCTCACGCCTTTTAAGGTCTCCAAATTAAAGGAGCCTCAGCTCCCAGATGGGAAGGGGCTGTTGCATCCCTATTTGTCCTGCTTGCTTCAAGGACACCCCAGGTCTTACACATTCCAGATATCCAAATAGCTGCTGAAGTGGGAAGGCCACCAGCGCCAGGAAGGGACCTTGCTTTGTCAAACAGGCGGCAGAGGCTCCCAGCAGGCTGCTGGCAACACCACTCTGCTCCAGGGCAGTAGCATCAGACACACATGAGTGGGAGGACACTTTCCCCAAGCCACAGGGTGCCTCTGTGGTCTGGGAAAGGAACCCCCGACATGTGGATTTGTAGCACTGCCCCTTGGAAAGAACTCCCTGACCATCTCTCCTGGCTTACCAGGGCCTTTGCATGGGTGAAGGGATTCTAGAGAAGACCAAAGGATCCGCTTAATAAAGGCCAGGCGTGTGTGAAGCCATGGAGTGGAAAGCATTTCCAGAAAGCCCTCTCCCTCCCTGTCCTCACTCGTGCATGAGCTTAAGGATTTTCTGAGCAGCAAATCATTTTCTCTATAGAATGAAAACAGCGATATCTCATCCAACCCTTTTTCCAAAGCATATGCTGGAAGAGGAAAGAGAAAACCAACTTGGGGGAGTAATAGCTCCTGACTTACCCTTACATTTGTCATTTCTGGGTCTGCTGAGAAGACATCTGACCCACAGCTGGGGGGCAGCCTCTTCTGAGGACTATTTGGCAACAGCTGTCTGTGTTACCACAGCAATTTCAGGCCTAAAGATTTATCCCAAGGGAAGAATCACAGATGCCAGCAGAGATAGAGCTACAAAGACATTTCTTGCAGCTCTTTTTTTTTTTTGGATGAGAAAAAGTTGGAAACGAACTAATTGGCTAATAAGATGGAACTGGTTAAACAAGAAATAATATATCAAAAAGCAAAACACTCAGCAGCCTTTAGAAATGTCACAGAAGAATATGTAATAATATAAGGAAAATATATATGATATACAGGTAATTAAAAAAGGGAAAAAATGGAAAATGGAATATGTATCATATGAAGTTACTATACACAGACACCTCTCCCCTCCACACATCCTAAAAGGTAGGAATACCCCAAAGGGTGGAGGATGGCAATGGTTGGAGGATAGAATACGGCTCATTTTATTTTCTTCTTTGGTTTATTATACGCAACCTCTAAATTGTTTACAATAATCTTATATTACTTTCATAAGAAAATTACTCCATTTAAAATCTAAGTTTCTGAGAATCAGAAGACAGCTTTTTCTCTATAAATAAATATGAATTTGTTTTAGGATTATAAGGTTTCGTGGGTTCTCCCCAGTTTTTGGAGGGACCCATGCAAGTCTCAGAAGCCGTTTCCATGCCAATGATATGATGAGGCTGAGCCTGCAAAGCCTTGAAGAGCTCCTATTAAGGCAAAGGTTAAATCAAGAAGAAAGAGACAAAGAAAGAAAAAACATTAAGAGAAAGAAGAAAATAAGAAACTTTCTATGATATGTGCATGGTTATTTTTATCACCCCAGGTCACTTCTATCTGATCTAACACATCCCAATTTATGCTCTGACCAAGACATAACAATGGGACATAGGTGCCTTTTATTTAGAGCTGCAGTCTCCACCTTTTTTGGCACCAGGGACTGGTTTCATGGAAGACAGTTTTTCCATGGACTGGGTGTGGAGGTGGGGGAGGATGGCTTTGATATGCATCTGCAAGCAATTGATTTGCTATGGTCTCTGTGCCTCAAACCTCTCTGCTAATAATAATTTGTATTTGCAGCAGCACCGGGTGCTAGCATCACCACCTCAACTCCTCCTGAGATCACTGGGCATTAGATTCTCATAAGGAGCACCCAACCTGCTGCTTGTACGGTTTATAGTAGAGTTCACAGTCTAATGAGAATCTAATGCTGGAGCTGATCTGACCGGAGGCAGAGCTCAGCTGGTGATGGGAGTGATGGGGGGGCAGCTGTAAACATAGATGAAGCTTTGCTTGGTGGATACCTCTCACCTCCTGCTGTGTGCTCACTTCCTCAGTACTACTCCATGGCTTAAGAGTTGGGGATGGCAGATTTAGAAGATATATATGTTCTGAGGATAAATTCATTTTTTTTTTTTTTTGAGACAGAGCCTCAAGCTATCCCCCTGGGTAGAGTGCCATGGCATCACAGCTCATAGCAACCTCCAACTCCTGGGCTCAAGCGAGTCTCCTGCCTCCGCCTCCCAAGTAGCTGGGACCAC
>CAUYQV010070857.1:0-69920 GCA_963574575.1 Galagoides demidoff
TGCTGTGGCATCACAGCTCACAGCAACCTCCAACTCCTGGGCTCAAGTGAGTCTCCTGCCTCTGCCTCCCAAGTAGCTGCCTTCCCAAAGACGGGAAGGTGCCACAGGTGCCCGCTACAACGCTGGCTATTTTTTGGTTGCAGCCATCATTGTTGTTTGGCGGGCCCTGGCTGGATTCAAACCTGCCACCTTAGGTATACATGGCTGGTGCCTTAGCCACTTGAGCCACAGGTGCTGAGCCAAAAATATTTCTTTATGAATGATGAAAAGTTTGGGGAAATATTTTAGAATATTTCTTCTGTGTTTAAGTATGTGTATTTTGTAAATAACATAAATACTGCTTAAAGTAAAACATCATTCTTTTACCAAATTATAGAATATTGATAACACACGTTTGCTGATCAAATAGTTAATTCATTTGGTTTCTAAGAAATTAATTGAACCTCCTGAAAATTTCTCCTATCTCAGAGAAATACCTAATAATATATGCACTTTCTAATGGCAAGCAAGTTGAAAGTAATCAATAGATAATTATAATTATAATGAAATAATCATTATGTAGCTCCTTCATTTATTCTGTTCTGTGGTTAGGATTTAAGTAAAAATTATTTTTTATATAAAAATTGATAGAATTTCTGTCTTCAATCAACAATCATCTAACACGTAATTATTGAATACCTACAATGTGCACACAATCTCTGAGGATGAATTAATGCATTTCACAACAGATTTGGAAAAGGTTAATAGCAAAGAACAAAAAGATTTCCTTTTTCTGTTTACAGATTCTTTGGAATCCTATTTTTCCTATGCAACATAAATCCAGTCTGCATGACTCACAAGTGTGATATTCTGAGTAGCTTTTTATTTCCTTCAGTGTACCATGACCAGCACTAGCACAGAATTATTGCTAATCTCTTATTTCTTTCTCATATGTTTCCATCACTGCTGAAAAATATTAAAGACAGAAAGAGATCTTGTCTCTGTTTCTCCTTGAGGGTTCTTAAGTTTGGCTCACTATTCTTCATCTGTTCCTTCTGAATTTCCTGAAAGAGAAAAGTAGAAATGGTTGGCCAAAGGCAAGAATGCCAAATTATGAAGAAGTTGTGCTCACTTATCATGTTCACCTGAAAATAAGACCTACCCCCAAAATAGGCCCTAGCAGGATTTCTATGCATTTGTTAAATATAAGCCCTACCCCGATAAGAAGAACTAGTGATGGGTGTCTCTATGCAGATAGGCTGCATAGTCACACCATGCATTTTGGCGTGGAGAGGAAGACATCCCCTGAAAATAAGCCCTAGTGTATCTTCTTGAGAAAAAATAAATATAAGACAGTGCCTTATTTTCGGGGAAACATGGTGGCTCTCTGTATCTCATTGGCATTTTACATATCTAGGAAAAAAGGAGAGGAGAAAAGAAAAGCATAAGGAGAGAAGGGACAGAAAAGAAAAATTCCACCTCCTCTTAGCTGTGGTAATCCAGTTTAAAAGATATTAAGAGTCAGCTCTCTTATGGTGCTTTTTGAGAAACCACAGTTGAAAATAAGGAAGATTAAAGAGGATAAAGTCTCCATTTCAATAGTGTTTTGTAAAAGATTTCCACCCCGTCAGATTTTCAGATTTCCTATGGGAAAAAATGAGAGCTCTTTGCTTCCGATGATCATCTTTGCTGATGGGATTAAAATCCAATGGACCTAGATCTTTCTCTTGGCTAAAAATCTTAGAAGAAAAGACAAGATATATGATGGTGGCTGACTACAGAGGAGATCAATACTGTTTGATTCGGGGCTTTTCTGCAGGCAATAAAGAAAAATTCTATTATAATCCCATCAAACTCAGTACTGTAAAGTATCACTGGGCTAAAAGTATCTTCAGACATGCTAAAAAATACAAGAATGTTGCTATTGTAATTAAAATGTACTACTTACAATTAATTACCTGATCTCAATCTAGTTAGCTAGAATTATATACATATATTTATCAATTTGGAGATGAATGAACCTCAAGTAAATAAAATAGCGTTAAATCTCTAAAATTAATTCTTTGGGTCAATTGCAGTGAACAATATAACAGAATTTGAAATTGAAATACTGTGGCTATCTTATCTGATGCACTTTCATACAGACTTAGAATTTTATTTTGAATATGAGGGATATGATCTAATTTGGGAAGCTAAAGAGATTTTATTTTTAAAAAACAGGCATAATAAATTATCATTGTTAACTTTTGAGAAAAAAATGAATGTGAAGCTTAGTTCTTGGACTATTACACATACCTAACTTAAAATTGATAATCATGAGAATATTTACTCCAAAAACTTTGCCTCAAGACTTGGCTCAATCCCCACTGAATTGTTTCCTTTTCATATCAGTCTTGCTTCTTAATGCCCATAAACTCAAGTCCTAACAGAGAGCTCCTCTCAGTTTTATTCCCATCAATTTTGTTGACTCGTATTTTTTTACAAATGCTATAAACAGGTTTACCTATACCTTCTATAAAGTAGAAAAATAAAAAAAATAGAAACAATAACATTTGTTTCTTATGTAAAGAGAATGAAAATATGGAAAGCTCCAGCAGATTATTTCCCAAAGCTGATAGACAGGACTTCCTTCTGAATACAAAAAATCATCCCCTTCCAAAAGAGTAAACATAAATTGTGAGATCAAATTAACAATTTATAAATGTTATTGATGGGATGCACAAAATGAATAATGCAAGTGCTGTTTTCAAAAATTTTACCACATAAGAAAAATAGGTAAGTAAATACAAAATAATGAGTCCCCCAAAACGTAATGCCAGATTAACCTGATGGTATTAAGAAAGCACTTGATAGGAGGTGATATTTAAATAATATCTTGAAAGATGATTTTCCAGCTCATCCACAAAAATATGAGGAAGAATGTGCCTGTAGAACATGGTGGGGCCTGGCTAAATGATGAATGCACATGTGGAGATTAGGGGTTAGGCCTCCTTTGATTGCAAGTGATAGAAATACAGGTCAAATCAATTTAAAAGGGAAATGTATTGATTCAAATAACCAGACTACAAAAAGGTAGCCTTCAAATACTGGGTTCCAGGACAGGGCTTCTAAGTCCTAAGTCAAATTATCTCAGGACACACTGACAAATGGAACACTTAGGCTAATAAACCCAAGATCCAGACAGTAGTTTCCTTACCAACTTACTGCCCTAAAAGACTCTCTCTTAACAGTAGTGACCTGTGAGCTCCTTGAATGTGTCTTTCTCATAGCTGACTTAGTTGTTGCTCAATGTTTGTCAAATGAAGGAATGAATGAATGGTCAGCCAACATCTTTAAATGATTATGTTATTACACTCCAGTTCAACAACATAGATTATATTTGGAATATTATGAACTTCTTTGAAGAAGGAATTATATGAAACCAAAGGAGTATAATGAAATGGGGCATAAATAATATTACTCTCTTTTTGTCTTGAAACCATTTTTCTAGCATCTTGCTGACTTTGTGAAGATGATTCTCATAAAAAATCAGGTTTGATGTTGCTGTCTCCCTGTATTGTTCACAGGGGGTGGCACTAAAAAAGCACATGGTGATTTTAGCTGTTGTAGGACAACAATGGCATCCTCCCTACATTCTATGGACTCACTCCCCTATGGGTTGGTAGAAAGTGTCATATTTATGGATTAGGCAACTTGAGTGTAGATGTCTTCCTAAACTTGAATGTTATGAGCATTCCTGGATTTCCAAACTAAACAAAAAAAAAAGAAAGAAAGAAAAAAAAATTCACTCTTATCATTTTCATCCTATGTAAATAATATTGCTTGCGAATTATTCATTCAAAATATGTCCTCCAAAATACCTACCCTGAATGTTCAATACATTTCAGAATAATAACAGGTTAAATTACATCTTTGAGTAGATAAAATCATAACCCACTCACTGACTGAACTTTCTTAGGTATCATGGCCACAGATGAGAAAATTTTTATTTATCTTTTAAAAGTAACAATAGAAAACAGTGGTTTTATGGTGATATAATCTATTTGATATCCTCCATCTTTAATATAAAACTAGTGTTAACTAGGATTATGGCTGGATTTTCTAACTCTTTAGAAAATAATTCAAGTGCACACACATTTTAGAAATCTTGGTCAACTTGGATTAAATAAAACATATAGATTAGGCTATCTAAATTTCGCTGGTTTAGTTAGTGTATGCAAACTAAGTTGGTGCAGCTGAATTAATCACAAGTTCAAGCTAATTCTTTCTGCAACCTTATTAATCAAGCTAGGGGTTCTGTTTTATGAATGTAAACAGAGAAAGGTCAACAATTTCGCTGGGGGCATGTTCCAGGGCATGGGAATTAAGTGAAAAGTCATCTTCCATTCCCCTGCTGGACTAAAATCAGCCTCAATCCTCAATTCTGAGTTTTCGATAATGTGGAATGTGCTGTACTCACAGAGCATATTGTTTCTGAGCAACAATGAAGGTCATTTATTACAGGATTGTCAGCCAAGTCTGCAACGATTCTTTGATTAGTGAAAAGTGGTTCTGCATGTTATGCCTTAGGATGTTTCTTTACTGTTTTTATTTTTCTCCAAGATTTTGTAGATTGAACTAATGTTCCACATGAGAATTTTTGGCATGAGATTTGCTACATGATGTGCCAAAGGTGGTCAACAATAAAGCATGTAACTTAAATTAATATAGAAAGTTTGGGTCTTTCTCAAAGAGACAAAATATCACGTTCCTTTAGAAGCCCTCAGAAAAGACAGCAAAATATATGCACAGACCTCTTAACATTTGAGGATGTGACCATTTAAAAAAAATTGCAATACAGTGGATGAGTTTGTTGCTTGTTAAACGTCTGCCACCTCATCCCCTGTATACCAACCACAAACCCATTCTGTTCTCTTAGATACTTCAAAATACCAATTATTGCTTCTGTGCTATGAGGAGTACAAAGCTTCACAGGGTAGACCGAAAGGATTTCAAGTGAATTCACGCCTCAGCTCCACACCTATGCAATAGCATTATCTATTTCATTGGGCCAAATAATTAAGTGTGGCAACTAAGAAAATACCATCTACCTTCTATGGGAGGATGCGATTCCCTTCAAATTTCTAAAATGTGTTTTCATATAATATTCTGGGTACTTAGCCAATCCTAGAATGGGGAAACTGTTCCTAAGGTCACCCAGGCATTCGGGAAGCACTGTCCATTTATTTACTTACATTTTTACTTCTTTGCACTGTTGGTTTTTTTCTTTAGTCATAAACACAAGGGAAAGCAACCCTCAGCTGAAACTTAATTGTCACTCTTACCAGTCTTCAAATCTGAACAAGTCCTTGCTTAGCCTCGCTTACCTCTCCTTGCCCCTTACTCTCTCCCATGCAAGGCGAGGGTTTTGGAATGTTTTATTACAGAAGACATCTACTGCATCAAAGCTGACAGGTTTCTGAGATGACCACAGGTGCTGCAAAGGCCCATTTACTTGAAAGCCATTCAAGCTTAATCTTCAGAGCCTTTTAATTTCATGAGTCCTTTGGAAGTTCTTGAGAAAGACTTCAATAATGTGTTCACATGATAGGGCTTGTCTTTTTTTTTTTTTTTTTTTTTTTGTTGAGACAGAGTCTTGCTCTGTCACCCTCAGTAGAGTGCTATGGCTTCACAGCTCACAGCAACTTCAAACTCTTGGGCTTAAGCAATTCTGTTGCCTCAGCCTCCCGAGTAGCTGGGAGTACAGGTGCCTGCCACAATGCCCAGCTATTTGTTGTTGTTCTTGTTGCTGTTGTTATAGCTGTAATTGTTGTTTAGCAGGCCCAGGTCAGCTCCAACCCCCAAGCTTCAGTGTATGTGGCTGGAACCCTACTCCCTGAGCAGGTATGGGCACCGTGCTGGGCATGTCTTTTTTTACATTTATAAAAGTAGGAAATTTTAGCCTGAATTGACTAAGACTGGTGTCTCTTTCTACACCACCACACTTTACCTCCAGTTGTTGGGTTTAGCATTGTTGCGACTACTTTTGGAATCTGGCTAAAAAGTTAGGTTGGATATATGTTATATTAAGTGAAATTTGGAAGGATGCTTTGGAAAGTTTCAGAAAAACAATTGCAAATTACAGATAAGTTATTTAGCTTTATATTTTGTCTCCTTCAAATTTATATAGTAAACAAATTTAAAAACTCAAATTCAAGCTAATGGAATAGTGAACAGAATAAAAAATGTGGACAAAGAAACCAAAAATTGTTCTGCAATAAGAAATAAAATATAGCACAACAAAAGAATTACATAATACCGAAATCAGTAATTCTTCATACAAGGAGATTATTTTCACATAGAAATAATGAATATGCACTTGGTTTGTTGGAAAATCCAATTAATGAAATAGAGTAAGTCTTATTAGAACATTGGAAAAAATATTTAAATTACTGGCTAATTTGGCAAATACAAATAGTGACAAAGACAATAAAATTCTCAGAATTTTACAGAATACTAAAGTACAGCAAGGACATTGATGAACTGCTGAATGCCATTTGTCATCCAAAGGTCTTTGAAAAGTAGTTATTGTACAAGAAAACTTGAAATGCTTAGAAATAGCTTAGCCAGTATACAAAAGAAATACTGAAATACTGATAGAGTATACTAAATGTATACATGACATTACTAATGTCAACTCATGAATGTAAAAAATTTTCAAAATTATCAGTACAAAAATACAAATTTTATATGGCCATGCCAAAGTAAATAATTAAATTTTCTTTGTTTCATACTTTTTAAAAAGTTACATAATTGTTGTTATATGAGGAGGTTACCAAAGTGTATAAAGGAAAGAAATATTTATAAGACTATTATAGAAGTAAATCTAGAGGGTAATTAAAAATAATATTTTTTCTGAATTTTGGGGTGTTTGTGATATGTGTCAATTTTTAAAAATGTGAATGGTTTTCCTTTATTCTAAACAAATATTCATTTTCCAACCTGATTCCACAATCTTTTTCTGAATTAAAGAGGGTATATTCAATAGTGTAAGTTTCATATCCCAAAAAGCCTAGAGCTGTTGTCTCCTCACTCAAAAGATTCAATCAACCAGGTTGGCCTATTCTAACTCTGTGTCTACAGAGTCAGAATTCATCATATATCACTAGACCTCCTACCTCATATTTTAGGTACTAGCTTAGGATAGAAACTGGTCGAAGTTCTGCAATTTTAAGCATAGACATTAGAGCAGTGGTTCTCAACCTTCCTAATGCTGCAGCCGTTTAATACAGTTCCTTGCAAACCACAGGTTGAAAACCACTGCATTAGAGAGTCTCTGAAGCAAATTTGGAATACTCTTATTGGTTCAGAGTAGTCCACTGCTGCTATTTCTCATAGGACAAACATCTAACATCTGTTTTTATTTTGTAAATTTTTAGCCTAAATACTAACCCTGATAGATGTTTAACCATGTAATATTTGCATTCATTTAAATGATTTGAGAATAAATAGTTTTTATACATTTACTCAGACTGATTTCACAGAATCCATTTTCTTTATTTATTGTAACTATGTTACTGTAGACAGATCCAGCCAGTAGCAGCATTAGAACTGCAAAAAGCAAAAACCCCTAAACATAACACATCAAACATGCCAACAGGACCCCTCTGTCACATTTATCTCAGGCCCTCTGCTTCTTCCTTCAGCCTAGATTCTACTCAAGTTACTTGTACCATCAAGAAGTTTCCCAATACTAGATGCTCTTGTACAGAAGGTGAGGCAAATTAAATACAGTGGGGATCAGTTCATTTGAAATAATTCAACCTTTAGAGGGGATATTTAGTTATTTATTCATTTGAACAATCGAGTTTTCTTAAAACATCTTTATTTATTAGAAATAGCCCAGGACACATGACATTCAAGCAGAGCTCAAGTTATGACTTCAAATCCTGACTTTATCCCAAATGTCTGACTTTTGATTTGTCGTGACTTTCGTGGATTTGGAGTCAGACAAACCTGGATCGAAAGTCACGTGATATGCTCAAATTATTGAACTAGCTGAATCTAACTTTACTGATGTGTAAAAATAGCATAATAATGCTAATTTCACAAGGTTATTGAGATGATAAATGAGGAAAATGCACATAATAGTCACCAAAAAATGGTAGATACTTTTAACTTGTTAAAATAAAAAGTAGAGAATGATTTTTAAAAATAAGTATAGTGCCTGAATAGTCATCTATGTAAAATACCTTATATTGTTTATTATACTTAATTTGCCAACATGCAAGTTTTATTTGATTGGGATTGACATATATTTTTTGAAGGATCTTTCCAAATATATTTGTCAGGGAACAACACCAACCTCAAACAAGAAAGGAAGAAATAAATTGCAACCGCTCCATAGATGTTAAATGTAAACAAGACAGTTTATTACTGCAAACAGCAGGGTCATCAGCACAGTGGTTCCAGACCCCTGTCCCCAAGGCCCGTGGGAACACTGTGGGCCCAGGTGGATATGACATGTACAGTGGGTTGTACTGCAGCTGAGGAACGCACAGCCAAGGGACCAGCAGTTATTGAAGGAGTAGGAAACAAACCAGTTCTCTTCCTGTAGGGAGCGAGCAGTTACATGGTAGTCACCCTGGTCTGCTTAGTGGCCCATGAGACTGACTCTAAGGACAACTCACTATCAGGGACAAAGTCACTTTCAATTTATATACACAACAAGAATGTGCCAGGATACACGGGTACCCCTATGGAACTATTTCTCTTAACTGTTTCCTGAAAGCTTCCTCTGAAGGTAAAGACCAACTGTGGTGTTTATCTACTCTGATTCTGATGCAATGATCTAACCATTCTCACCTATCTAATTAGCCTTTGTAATCTGGTGTACTACTTCAAACTCGGATAGATGCCCTTGCAATACAACACAAACATTTCATTTGGGGTGGTAAGTTACATTTTAACATCTACAAATATTTTTTTCCAGGTCAGTTTTTGATTCCATATTCCACTCAGCCGCAGGAGGATGTACAGATGACACAGAAATATGAAACTTCAGTAACAATCTGCAAAGTATTAGCAGTTCAAAAACAAACAGGTTGATTTTAGATTCTCTCAGTGCCCCACGCCTTAGTAAGTTGTTAACAACCAGAAAACACATTGTGTGTGTGTGTGAGCAAAGTTACTATAAGACAACACCATTCGTAACTCCTACAAAGCAAAAGATATAAAGAGTTTGTAAGATTATGCTAAACACCACTTAACACCACGGATTTTCAAAAGATCAACCGCCTGATACGATGTTAAATATACTTGAATGTGGTCCCACATCTCTGTGCCACTTTGCCAAGTTTCCGTCGGAAGCAATTTACAACAAGCAACATATTAAACCCCCATAAATAGTCATTATAATGTAAACACTGAATGCTCCTTATTGTAGCAGTGAAAGCAGCCTCTCCAAAATATATAAAACAGAAAAAAAAAATCCTTGAATTTCATCTCAGGGCAGAAGGTGGATTTGAATTTGAAGACATGCCAAATGGTAATTTTGGGCACAAATATTTCAGACAAAGCTGATCTATTATGAGTAATAACAGCATATGTTAGTTTCGAAGTCAATTTGCATATGTCACAGGAAGCACACCCAATTAGTATGTGAGGCCATTTGCACTTCAGCGAAGTTATTAACAGTAAATCATAACAAAATAGGTATGCTCAAATTATACTTACTATATTTGAAATATACATGAAAATATGACAGAAGAGCAGTAAAAGAGAAAAACGTAGAATCTTAGATGAATTAAATCAGCAAATTAGCCTCTTTTTTTTTTCTTCTCTTTCCTGCTGTTATTACTATTATTATTTCTGTTTTCTTTTCACATAGGCAGTTGCTATAGCTCTTGACAGTTTCCTTTTAGCTAGCTAAGCCTGGGAGGATTAAGGGAGACATTTGGCCTTTATGGTTTTCTGTGTCTGAATGTGTATGTCCCGAGGAGAAAAGGGACTGTGTGAGAAGCTATTAAGCACCAATGAGCGAGCACGGATTCGGAATGTCTGAATTATGTTCACTGAAACAGATGTTGTGTCCCAGAATCCCCCGAGCTGCCTCAGGCTTTTGCTGGTGTCAACCCTGTGGTAAATGGGTTTTCATAATGAATTTACTGTTAATTCTCACACACACACAAACCATTAGAATCCCATTAAAGGGCTGACTAAATGCCACTAAGGCTCTGAGCATGACTGTCCTTTGTTCACTTAGAAGCTCTAAAGGGTCTAGAATCTCAAATCCATCATTCGTGATAGTTTGGGGAGGGTCCCAGTCCTCCAGGGGCTGGAGTGGGGCAGACATTTTGGGAGGTTCCCTACCCCCACTCACTGGGGCAAGACTCCTGTGATTTGCCACAGGATCCCAGTAAACAGGATTGCTCTCAATATCCACTGTAGGGTATTTCAGGGAACTAACCCAATTTCTAAATCATTTTAGTCATTTATCTTTGAATTATTTTCAGTAAATAAAACAACAAAAAGCGTTGGTTGGAGTACATGAGGTAAATATATTCAGACACAGATATTCCAAATGAGCCACCGGCCATGTGCAGAGTATCCAGAGAATAGGATAGTTTAACACTGGTGCTGTGAAAGAAAAAATAAAAGCGACAGAGAGTCGTGAAGATTGTGACAGAAAGAAAGATGAAATGGAGCATTATCACCAGGAGACACCTAAAGTGCAATCTGCTTTTCAGAAACTAGCAGTGCTACTTCCTAGACCTGCTGAAATAATAACAAAAACAATGGGAGATACTACTGGTTGAGTACTTGATATGTTTCAAGCACTATACTAGCTGGGTTTTGTACACTATTTTATCTCTTCCTTGCAAAAAAATACCAAGAATAAGAGCTGCTACCATAACAAGTTCTGTTCTTGCCCCTATTGCTCCCATCCACGGACACCCCCCCGCCCCCCCCCTTCCTAAGCCATGCTGTGATCTTTTAGCATTTGAACACGTGCATCTGAGATTTTGTGCCCATAATTTCAACTCCTGGAATCCTCCCATGCCTGCTTCCCCCACTCCAACCTTGCTTCTTTGCTCAGGTGTCTTCCTCTTATCCACAATGTCACAGCAGACAGAGGCTGGAAGATGGCTTATTAGCAAAGGCTGAAAGAAAAGTAAAGAAGGTCTGCCGGAAACAAGTAGAATCACAACTCTGCTATCTAGAGACAGAGCAACAGAGAAAATATTGCCTGCAGCAATGTGAAATACAGAAAATAAATTGGTAGATCTGGCTGAGAAGCCTGTCAGGCGGTGTTGAACTTGGACTTTTTAGCTGCATCTGATAAGTTGAAGAGAGACAGGAGCTGAAAAGAGAATTTTTCCGTTTGAAAGCAGAATTAAGAAGAAGTGTAGAAGAGCTAGGAGGTATTGTTCTGAAAAACAAAGTTTATTCACTTGTCCATCCTGTAGATAATTCTCAACATAAGAAATTCCTTAGGATAAGTATCTATTTAGGTAGCCAGTTATGAAATCTTTTAAGATTTGGGAGAGACTCTTGATTGGTCAAAATGGCTTTTAAAAGTTTATTGTCTTACAACAGTTTTGCGTACCCAAAGAAGGCAGAGAACAGTCCCCCAAAGACTTAAGGATGTCACTTTGGGAGCATCAACCTCAGTTTTTTGACCCAAAAGGAACAAAAGTAGAAAAAATGGCCTCTGGGCCTTCAACTTTCTATGACACACACACACACACACACACACACACACACAAAAGCTACAAACACCAGCTACTTCTAATCAAACAGGCCAGGCACAGTGGCTCATGCCTGTAATCCTAGCACTCCAGGAGGCCAAGGTGTGTGGATTGCCTGAGCTCATGAGTTTGAGACCAGCCTGAGCAAAAGGGAGACCCCGTCTTAAAAAATAGCCAGGTATTGTGGCAGATGCCTATAGTCTCAGCTACTTGGGGATTGCTTGAGCCCAGGAGTTTGAGGTTCCTGTGCCTGTAAATCATCATGCCATGGCATTCTACTGAAAATGAGACTCCTCTGTCTCCAAAAAAAAAAAAAAAGTGAAGGCATGTTGGAGGACAGAACCAAAATGCCACAGAGTGGAGCCAACATCCAAGGAAAATGGTTGGGAAATCTCTCCCAGGTTGTAGAACTGAGCCCTAATCCAGGAAGATCCCTGGCCCTCTAAAGAGATGGCCTGTGTCCTATTGTTTTTCAGAATTACTATAAAATTGAGACTGCTCCGTGCTTCTCATTCTTACTCTTTTTAAAATTATCTTCAAATTTTAAAGTTTTCTATTTGCTGAAAAGCTGCAACTATAATACAGAGTTCCCATATATTCCTCATCCAGATTCACATATTAACATTTTGTATAAGCATGAAACTAAAAAACAAATATTTGTACTTTACAACGAATTCAACTCCCCAGTGTATTCAGACTTTGCTACATTTTTTTCTAATGCTCTTTCTTTTTGAATACCCTGTAGGATACCACAATACGTTTAGTCAGTCATGTTTCCTCACCTCCACTGGTCTGTATCTTAGACATTTTTTGCATTTGATAACCTAGACTGTCTTGAGGTATATTTGCCCAGTTTTTTGAAGACAAATTAATGATATATCTCTCAAGTTGGGTTTTCCTGATTTTTTGTTGTTTTTCCAACCCTAGAATTATATGTTTCCCTTGGGAGTCCTGGTTTCTTCTATTAAAAGTATCACAAGCCAAGATCTACTGCTAGGTGTGCTCATTGCCCCATCTCACTTATTTTGAAGGGAGTGACTACCATGGTTGTTCTGTCCCTGTCTTACCAACATATATTGAGTGTATAGCTGGAAGATCACTCATGTTCCTAGTTCACATGTCTCATCATCAAAATAAAATGCCCCTAAGGAACCTCACGCATACCAATCTGATACTAATTATGAAATCCTGGACTTAAAACCTGGTGCTGTAGGTGGTGCCTGTGGCTCAGTGAGTAGGGCACTGGCCTCATATACTGAGGGTGGCAAGTTCAAACCCAGCCCTGGCCAAACTTCACCAAAAAAACCCTGAGCATTGTGGAGGGCACCTGTAGTCCCAGCTACTCGGGAGGCTGAGGCATAAGGATATTTTGCATATTGAAGGAATGTAAATAATTTGTGTGACCCTAGGTGGACTCTGGTAGACTGTTTGATAGCTACAACATTATGTACATGTCTTTCTTCACTCATCCAGAGCTGGAGTCTACTTCTCCAGATCTTTGAAACTGGCTTAGGCTTTGTGGCAGAAGAAATTTGGGGGGGGGGGGTGTAACATTCTTGAGTTCTTGAACATAGCCCTCAGGAGGCCTTAAAGGGTCTGCTTACATTATCTCAGAAGTTTGTGACTGGTAGTGGCCTGAAAACCAAAGAAAAACCATATAGATAGGGAGGCTCCACCATCTCTGCTGTCCCAGAGAAGCCCAATTCCCAGCAAACTTACCAGCTCAATGCAGCAACATAATAAGTGAGCCCAGGGAGACAAGCAGAATCTAGCAAGCCTTAGAGTCCTGAGAAATAATAAATCGTCAAGCTTTAGAGTGGTTTATTAGGAAGAAATGGGAAATTAACATAGTGTAATTGACTGTTGTAAAGGTCATCTTTCTATTGATCCAAATCTACTTTTCCATAAGTTCCATTTACCAAGCCAGGGTTCTTGGAGGTAATATTTTATACTAAATTGTAATAGTGAGTTAATAGCTTAATTTTACTTTATCATAGTATAGTAGTATTACTGAAGACATGGAATTAATGCTTTAACTATAAAATGGAGTTTTATCAGTAGAAATTTTGAGGGATATTACAAATTGGCAAGATATTTGAAGAACCAATGGTTCTCATGTCCTCCAGACGGTCTGCTTACTCCATCTGAAAGCTGATATTAGTTCTCTAGAAGTCAAGGTTAAGAAACTGCAGTCTAACTGTTTTTTAAAATTAGCAAGTTTAAATTACTCAGTTGAGACAGCAGATTTTTCATGAGTAAAGTTTTATTTTTAAAGATTTTCCTCAAGTCACTGACCCTGTTCATCCCTCCTCACCACACTAGTAGCCTTCTGAGTTTCTTGAAGATACCAACGTCGATTCTTCAGTTTATTCTTAAGTTTTTACCATCTTTATATAGTTTTAATTTTGAATGACCCTTTCATTAATCTTTTTAGTAAACACACAATAAACATAACATTTAATAGACTAAGAATACACAGGTGATCACTCCATAGCCAATGCCTTTAGAAACATAAGTGAATAATTATGGCAAAAATGTGATGAGTATAACATTGAAAGAAAGAACAGTATATTAGCAGAACATAGGTATGCATTTAACCTAAATTGGCGGGGCGGAGTGAGAGAGGACTGTGGTAAAGCATATGATTCCGTTTGTTGATGTTTGACGACTGTTGACAGGTTTTAAGCCTCACAGATCCCTCTATTTCTTCTATCCAACATGAGCCATTTGTTAAGAAAACCTGGGTCTTTCCTCCTTCAATTGGGAAAAATTCAAATAACATCAGGAACTTTCCCACCAGCTGATCCCTTAACCACCATAAAAAGCTCATGCTAAGTCTCCTTTCCTTGTTCTCTGAAATAATTTTTGGGCCAGCTTGTGAGACTTGCCCTGCTCTTCCTAGAAAACCAAATTATGTAATTAATAAAGCATTTTGTACCATCTTGGTACCTGTGTGGCATCATCAGTCTCAAACCATATTTTGGGTGGAGGTATCCATCTCCTCTCTAAAGAGTGATCACATAGTGAAGTTTGGATAAAATCTGAGTGACACCTTAAATTGTGAGGACTTAACATATGGTATCATACTTCTTATATATTCATTTTGCCCAAAAGTGTTTAAGATCCTTGAGGGCAGGGAATTACTCATTCTCATATCCATGTCAACGAGCATGGCACCTGGCACCTAGTAGATGTTTAAACATTGTTTGAACACATGAACAATTATTAGAAGCCTAGGAGTATGATTTTATGAATAATAGAGTTGTCAAGGGTATGAGAGCAGAGAGGAACAATGAAAGTACTGAAAAGTAGCCACTGAGTTTGGAAGTTCGGAAGTAATTGGGCATCTCTCCAGAACAGTTTACAAGTTAAAGGAAAAGGTCAGACTGTAGAAGCCAGAGATGAGCAAGCAGAGACAGACAATGTCAACTCTTTCAGTAAACTGGAGTGGAAATCATTCAGGAGAGACTGAAGATAAACAGAGATGAGAGTCAGAAAAGGAAGCAGCCCCAAAAGAGGGGGGAGTTTGAGAGAGAAGGGATAGCAATTTTTTGTAGATAATGACTACATCAAGTCTAGTAAAAGAGATCGAAGACACTAGAAAAAGATGAATGACTGATACAACCATGCCTAGAAAAACAAGATGAAAGTTTTGATTAAAATAATGAAACTGAACTAACAAACAAGGTGAGGGGGAATTCCATGTAACAGATTTGACCTTGATTAGAAGAAAAGACAATTCAGCCAATGATGCTCAAACAATACAAGTACATGTGTATTTGGAAATACATACAACCTCCTTCTCCTATGTAGCAGGAGAAAATACATAATGGCTTCCTGAAGATGGAGGCACGGTTATCTGTGGAAGATGCTTAGGAACAGGACTGATGAGGAAGATTAAAGATGTGGAGGTTCTTGGAGAATAGTACAAAATAAAGATGGTAGCGTCACTGAGCACAGAGAATTAAAAGTATTGACAACAGTGAAGTCCACTTCTGGCTTGAGAGTAGGAATTTTCAGAAACATCAATGTGATCATCTTTCAGCCACCTTACTTGGATACCAAACAATGTAGAGTTTGTATATATCACTCAGGAAGAAAATTACAGATCATATAAACAAATATAAAAATATATTACATTTAACATGGTTAAAATGTCCATGCTACCCAAGTGATCTCCAGATTTAATGCAATCCCCATCAAAATACCAACATCATTTTTTGCAGATCTAGAAAAGATAATTCTACACTTCATTTGCAACCAGGAAAGAACCCAAATAGTCAAAGTAACCTTAAGCAAAAGGAGCAAATCTGGAGCCATCAGTTTACCAGATTTTAAGCTATATTACAAGGCTATAGTAACCAAAACATCATGGTCCTAGCGTAAAAATAGAGTCATAGACCAATGGCACAGAATGGAGAACCAGATATAAAACCATCAACATACTGCCAACTTATTTTTGACAAATTAGACAATAATATGCACTAGGGAAAAGAATTCCTATTCATTCTGGGTACTGGGAAAATTAGCCACAAGTAGAAATTTGCAGCAGGATCCATGTCTCTCACCACTCAGATAAATTCATTCAAGATGGATGGACTTAAATCTAAGGCATGAAACCATAAGAATTCTGAAAGAAAATGTTGGAAATAAATTCTTTTAGATATTGGCCTAGGCAAACAAGTTATAAAGAAGACCCCAATGATAATCACTACAAAAAAATCAAAATAAGTAAACAATACTTAATTAAATTAAAAAAAAACTTCTCTACAACCAAGGAAAACAATCAACAGAGCAAATAGACAATCTGCAGAATGGGAGAAAATATTCACAGTCTGTACATCTGACAAAGGGCAAGTAACCAGAATCTACAAAGGACTCAAGCAAACCAGCAAGAAAAAAATCAAACAACCCCATTAAAAAATAGGCAAGAGACATGAACAGAAGCTTATCAAAAGAACATAGATTAACAGATCATACACATACAATAAAATGCTCAAAAATCATCAGGGAAATGTAAATCAAAATCACATGGGATTTCACTTAACCCAAGTGAGAATGGCTTTCATCAAAAAGTCCTAAGACAGTAGATGCAGGTGTGGATGCAGAGAGAAAGGAACACTTAGACACTGTTGGTGGGACTGCAAACTAGCACAACCTTTATGGAAAGTCATATGGGGATTCCTCAAAGAACTAAAAGTAGACCTATCATTTGATCCGGAAATCCCATTACTGGGTATTTACCCAAAGGAAAAGATGTGATTTCATTAAACAAAACAAAACAAAACACTTGCACTGAAATGTTTATTGCAGCACAATTCATAATCACAAAGATGTAGAATTAACCCAAACACCCACCAATCCATGGGTGGCTTAACAAAATATGGGATGTGTGTTTTTCTGTATGTGTCCATTACTCCTTCATTTTTACTCATGCTAAAAGTAACTTTTTAAACAATTACAATGCTCCATTTTCTCTCTCTCCTTCACATTGGTGTTAACCTGGGTGGCTTGTCCTGGGAAAGTACAGCATGAGCACCTATATAATGAGGTCCACCTCACAGCTCCTTTGTGACATAAGCTACACAACATTGTTATATATCATTCACTTTAAAAACAATTTCTGATTTCTCTTTTGGGATGTGAGATGAAATCCAAATACAGTAAAACCTCCAAAGTTGACCTCTTTCCTACCTTGACCACCTGCTTAAATTGACTTTATTTTCATAGAGCAGATGTGTACCATGTTTACATATCAATACAGTAGGCCTAATTCCCACCTTTATATGTTGACCAGTTTGTTACAGTCCCTTAGGCGATCAACTTACAGAGGTTCTGCTGTATGTATTTTACTAATTTCAGAGTCTTCTGAATATTAGTGCAATTAAATTCATTATCCATAGAAAAAGAATTACTTAAAAATGGATAAGGAATAAAGTACAGTAGGCATATTCCATAAAATGAAACCTTAGGACATACATTCGCACATCTGGCAGTGATTCATAATTGAATATCATTTTCTCTCTAGTTATGATAGTTTACATCGGTCTCAATCTGCAAACTGAAAGTAGCTGAGTAATATTGTTGGCACCATCTCTTTATTCCAGCTCCATATGTGCAGAATAAAAGGTTTGACTATAATTCACTCTGGTAGCATTACATAGGGAATTTCAATGAAGGTGTTGAAAGAAAATAATTATCCATGTAGCCTTAGGCTGCAAGGGAAATATCTCCCTCTCTTTTATGATGTGTCTCTAATGGATATGTGTGAGTCGTAACCTGAAGGATGAGACCATTTTCTTATACAACTACATCAATATATGTTGGGACAGTATAAATTTGTGAAACAAGGAAGAGATTTCAAGTTTCCATGAGAAAAAATATTAAATACAAACTTCTAGTCTTAAGAAAACAATTGAAATTTACCCAAGAATATCTAAACAGGTATAATATATTTTATATACTTTCTGGCCCTAACATACATATTCAGCAAAAGCTATGATAAATTTGACATAACCATGCACCCAGTTCTTGTTTCCTAAGAATAGCCCTTTACCCATGTGTTTCCCCTATTCATTATGGCTGAAGCACTCGCTGAAACAGAGCAAGTGACAAAAATACAGGTTCCTAAGAACTGGAGTGCAGGACCTCTTTCAAATATCAGACTAAAGAAAGCCTTTGTAACTATAATCCTAAACTTTAGGGATTATTCTTTAAAAATCCTTATTCCTAAACCACCCTATAGAAATTCTGATACTCTACATCTTCTGTCAACCACTTAAATCTATTTGTATTTTGTAAATAGATTTTGGTGTAGATATAAGGTTCAAATTTCGAGTAAGATTTAGGTGGAATAGCCTTTTCTACTTCAATATTTTCATTGACAATGTGAAGAGAGGCAATTAGAATAAAAAGGGCTTACATGAGATAATTGTTATGTCAATCCCATTTTTGGCGGTCACACCGCTGTTCTCAAATTTTAATTCTAGAGCCAAAGGAAAAAGGCATAGGTTCAAGTCCCAGGAAAAGTGGTGGGAAGAATTATGTTTGGCTTCATGAATCCTGATTCTTTCATGTCTGTGTCACCAAGGTGTGGAATGGGAAGAACCTGGATATCCAAGTTGCCCAAAGGATGTCACTCAGCCTGCCTCTCCAATGTCACCCTTGTTCTCCCTCACCATCCTAGTGTGCCAGCCCAATCCTATCCTCCAAAGCACCGAAGACAGTTTTAACTTTCCTTTCCCATCAAAATTTATTGTATGCTTTGTTTTCACAGATCCGTGGTGGCCATGTCTCATCAGCTGATGAGTTCTTCCTAAGGCTGAACACAAGGTGTCCCAAAGGCTTCCACACGTTTTTCCTTTCTCCTCATATTTACTCCAGCCACAACAAATGACTAATGATCAGAAATTCAAGACCCTTGAAAAGGCTAGGTAAAGTAGATAATTTTGACTTGGGGGACATTTAAATGCTTCTGAAATTATGTCACCATAGGGTCAATAACAGGAGGTAAAGTAACAGGCCGGTGAATCTGCCCTTACCCTGACTTTGTTTCTTCCCTCAAAATCTATCCAGGGCTACAGACATTACATTCACTTTTCTCCCTTTCCTACATTCTCTCAGCCTTCCTTATCCTAAATAAGGTACCCTTATTTTAAAAAGAGGTCTCTTACTACAAATTTAAGAAAATAGGGAGTGTGGAAGATTGGGAAGCCTGGTATATAATGCCAGTGCTCTAATTTGTCCAGACCGGAGAGAAATTCAGGCATGGAGGGCAGTTGTAGCATGCTTTATTTAGCTCACAAGAGGCTGTGGGGCTAGGTTACATGGGAGGTCCACTCTAGCTCTTTGCGGCCGAGGATATGTGATCCACAATCTACACAGAGGAAAGGTCCAGTGCACCTTTATACCCAGGGGAACAAAAGTGGCAACAAGTCACGTAGCAGCTCCATAAGCATGACTTCACGGTACCCTGCTGGGGCCATCTAGGAACACAAGGTGCCTTCCCATGGGAGGGAAGCCTAGACAACTCCATCTTGTACCACGCCCAAGGCCATGGGAGAGAGAGCCCCAACACCTCTGTCCCTATAGGGCATTACAAATGGAAGTTAATTGGGAGGACACATGACAGTTCAAGCGAGGGTCTGTCTTTCCTTGCTTTTCTACTTCACAAAGCTAAAAATTGCTTAAAAACCAAGAAGTTAATACAAACATCTCTAGCAGCAGAGGAAATAAATAAATAGAAAAAAATTAGGACTTCATCTTTAATTATTGAAACTTTTTTTTAATGTAACTGCTTTCTTGGATAATTACAGGACTTACTAATTAGCCAATTTCTAAATGTGTACATAAAACAAAAGGCTCCAATTAGGAAAAAAAAAAAACTAAAAAGCTCCCTACATTTGCTACAGGGAATGGTCTTTATTATTTAGAACAGAAAGGACATGAGTTTGACCAACTTCCTGTTGCTGAATCACAGAAGATGAATGAGGATTTTTATATAATGAGCACTTGGAAAAAGATTGCTTCAGAGAACTTAATCAATTTATAGTAACTAAGCATTCTTTCTTTATTAAAAAGAAAAAAAGTAAAACAAAAACCCAAAATGGAAAGTTAGCAACAGCACTTCTTTTTGTGCCTGTTTCTGTGACAATTATGAGATTAAGCAAATTTATGCTGTTTTTATTTTTGGGGGGGATTCAAAACAATATGATGGCTTAGAGAAAACCAGCCAATTCCAATTCTGCCTTTAGCTAGATAGACAATCATTAGGAATCATCACCAGAATATATCATTAAAGTAGTGTAGTGGCTCAAAGTAGTTGACATAATGATTGAAAAAACTGAGCAAAGTCTTACTAAGAAAAAGTTTATCAATGACTTACACAACAAATCACACTGGTCTCAGTGACTGCAGGCCTGATGGTAAAAGCAGCTTTGGGCCTTATATCCAACTTTGAAGCATCTCCACTGCTTCTTAGCAGTCTCCTAGGGTCTTAATTAACTCTGTTCTCAAAACAACCCACCTGCAAGGTCTTGAAAACAACTCACCTGCCAGGTCTTGATCAGCCTCATTCCCATAATAGCCCAGGTCAGCCTGACCCACACCAATCCAAAATAGCCTGACCATAACTGTCATCCACCCCACTCATCTCTAACTAACTATCTCACAACACCACTCAGCTTCTGAGTAGCCACTGGCATGCTGAAAATCCAGCCCCGACCACTTTACTCTGTTCCACCACCACAGAGTCTGAGTCTTCAGGTATGGCTGGTCATATCTAAGCTGACCTACTGTTTCTAGCAGCAGAATGTTTTAACAGGTCATGATCAATTATCATATTTTTAACACAAAAGCATGACATTTAGTATATAGAAATAAAAGTCTAGCAAGCCTGCTTTTCAAAAGAAAAAAGGAAATTTGAAAAAAAAAGTCTAGGAAATTTTTCATTCCACGAAACGAACTAAATTGTGTCCCTGCAAACTCATACGTTGAACGCCTAATCCCCAATGTGACGGTATTTAGAGATAAGGCCTATAAAGAAGGTAATTAAGGATAAATGAGGTCATAGAGGTCAGGCCCTGACTGTGTAGAATAAGAATCTAATAAGAAGATACAGTGGAGAATTAACTCATTCTCTCTCTGCTGTGAGGGCACAGAGAGAAGGAATCCACCTCCTAGCCAGGGAGAGAGCCCACACCAAAAGCCGAATCCTCTAGCTTTGTGATCTTGGACTGCTAGCCTCGAGAAGTGTGAGAAATAAAGTTCTGTTGTTTAAGCTACTCAGTCTACAGTACTTTCTCATAACAGCCTCAGGAGACTAAGACAGATTTGGGTACTGAGAAGTCGGGTGCCACCATAACAAACACCTACAAATGTGAACACAGCTTCAGAAAGGACTAAGAGAATTGGTAGAGAACTGGGAGTTCCGAGGTGTGTCCTAGATAAAGCCTAAATTGCTATGAAGGACTGTAGGCAGAAGTACAGATGTTAAAGGTGATTCTAGTGATAGCTGGAAAGAAAACCTCCATCTGCGTGGAGGATACATACAGAATCATGAGCAGTGTGAAAGGCCAGTGTGGTGAGGTCTCAGGCAAAAATGAGGAACTGGTTATTGAAAACTGGAGGTAAGGCCATCCATGTTACAATGTGACAAAGGAGGTCGCTGAACCCTGTTCAGGTGTGTTGCGGAAGGTAGAACTGTGGGTGATGAAAGCAGACATTAAGCTGAAGACACTTTCAAGCAAAACATGGAAGGACTGACTCGGTGGCTCTTGGCTGCTTATAGCAAGTGCAAGGGAAAAGAATGAAGAAGGAATTGTTAAACAAAAAGAAGAAAGAACCTGCATATTTGCAAAATTCTTAGCCTACCCACATTGCATAAAATAGAAACTTCGTTCTGAAAAGAGTAGTCAAGTGTGGCGGAACAACTATTTGATAAGGAGATTAGTATAGGTGTCAACACTGAGTTAAATCAGCCACCTCAGCAACATCCAGGAACAGAGATGGGATTACGCAAGTTTGAACTAAAGGGAACAGAGACAGGACAAAACAATATATATATTTATAATAATATTATATATATATATATAAAATAATATAACAGGCTGTCATAATTCTTGGGTTCTAGGGGCTGGGACCACAGAGCTAATCAGCTGTGACCCTGCACAATTCTTTAATAAGAGAGAGAATGACACCAAAGGCAACTCAGAGATTTTTGGTGCTGCCTCTTTGATTTCAAGAGGTGGGGACACTGCCCTGGTTTTAATAGTCCAAACAGTCTCCAACCAAAGCTCTGAGGTCCAACAGATGGGGCATCGAACCAAAGAGGATTATTTTTGAGCCCTAAGATCTAATAGATCTAACAGATTTGCCTTGCTAGGTTTTGGAATTGTTGAGGACCCGTCACTCCTTTCTTCTAATTTCTTCCTTTTGGAGTGGGAATATCATTTGTTCTACAATAGTATTTTGGAAGCCCATAGCTTATTTGATTTCCCAGCTTCACAGCTAGAGAAGAATTTTACCTAAGGGTGAATCATGCCTTTTCATTCCTACCTATATCTGATTTTGATAATATTTAGATGAGATTTTAAACTAAGATTTTAGAGTTGATGCTGAAATTAAGATCACTGGGTCTCTTAGAATATAATTGGTGAATTTTGCTGATGACAATGAGATAAATTTTGGAGGGTCACGGGGCCAGAATGCTAAGGATTGAATTGTTTCCCTTAAATGTTCTTTCTTCACCTATGAGGACATGATGAGGAAGTGGTCATCTACAAGTCAAGAAGAGAGTCTTCACCAGAAACCTAATTGGCTGGCACCTTCAACCTGGGACTTCTCAGCCTCCAGAACTGAGAAATAAATGTCTGCAGTTCAAGCCCTAAGGCTATTATCTGTGGTATTTTGTTACAGCAGCTGGGCCAGACAGAACACACCCATTAGGCCCCTTCCTGGTACCCATGCTAGCGATGCAACACTCATCCTATCATCTTTCCTTAATTTCTTCTGCTCTTTGGCAGATATGATCAATTAATTTATGGTAAATGAATTTTAAATTTATCCTGTTTATTTTCTGTCTTTAATTGTTAAAACATAAGCTCCATGATGAGAGGGGTTTTGTTTCCTGTTTTATTCTTTGCTCTATCTCTAACATCTAGGATAGTTCCTCATCTTCTTGCCCTTGAAGCAGTAACCTTTAAAATACTGAGAAATGCTAAAGTCAGCCTAGGAACTCAGGAAAGAAAAAAAACCCCCCAAAACCCAGCATATAATGAAGAACCCAAACACATACACATATGTGTGTGTGTGTTACAATATATATATTTACGTGTTGGGGATATATATATGTGTGTATATATATACACACACACATTAGTTTAAATGAGAACACAAAGCATAGGCTGGGTGCTGTGCTTCATGCCTAAAGAATAGGCAGGAGGATCCCTTGAGCTCATGAGTTGAAGACCAGCCTGAGCAAGAGCAAGACCCTGTTTCTACTAAAAATAGAAAAATTAATTAGGGGTCATGGCAGGTGCCTGTAGTCCCATCTACTCAGGAGGCTGAGGCAGGAGGATGACCTAAGCCCAAGAGGTTGATGTTCAGTGAGTTATGATGACATCATTGCTCTCTAGCCAGGCCAAGTAAGACTGTCCAAAGACAGGAAGAAAAAAAGGAAGGGAGGGAGGGAAGGAAATGTCAGCTTGGTAAAAGAAGATTGTTTAAATGTTCTCTTGTAGCAAAAAATACCAAGGAAGGAAGGAGGGAGGGAGGGAAGGAAGGAAGGAGTCAATTTAGTGAAAGAGGATTATTTAAATGTACTTTTGTGGCAAAAAATACCCTTATCAGCAGTCCATAAATTAAGGCACGGTATCTCACAGTCCTAGGTTGAAATTTTATAAGAACAAATTACTAAGAATAATGAATACTTCCAGGAATTTCTAACACATAATACTCTGTGGTCAGTCTAAGAAAGCAATATGTATTATTTGCTTTGCGGGAGAGTAAATACTCTGAAATAATGGACACAAATCCACTTAAACATAATAGTTATCATATTTCAATTTATTTCCAAGTAAATTGGTTGTTACATGCTGAGTTAGTACAAAGAATTATAAAAAGATAATTAAATGCATTGAAAAATATAAAAAATAAGTGCAGCGTATGAGACTACATGATTTTTAACTAAAAATCTTTGGATTGTGAAAGTACCACTTAACTCTCTATTTGAAATCTGGCAACAAATTCACTGCCAAATAGCATATTCTATATTGAATTAGATCGTCATCCCCCAGAATACAGAATGTGCATTTCTAAGGCATATGTGTGTTCAGCAACATCCTAATGTATTTTTGTAACCACTAAATGTCAAGCATTATCCATACAGGGCATTAACACATTAATGTTTGCATTTAAAAAGAAAGATCTCTTTCCTCATTACATTACACATTTATAGAATAGAGATCTGTCACATAAATTACTGCAGAGTAGTTCAAGCTAAACTTTATAACACTTGAATCATATAATCGGGGGCAAATAACCTTTAAAATGAAAGACAAATGGTGAAATTTAAGGGCATTTAATTTGCATAAACGTAATGTTAACAGTCTTTTCCTGGTTACATATTTTATGCTTAATTTGTATATGTCACTCTGTTAGGTCCTTAACACTCTCATAGGTCAGTTTTAATTTCTTCTGATTTTATTTTACCATAATAAGCATTATGGACGTAGTTAAGCATATATCAAATTAAGGTGATCTCATAAAAATAATTCTGTGTTACTCTAGAAACATTCTTGCATTAGGACCATATTGTAGTTTTTGTATTGTTGTTGCCCACTTTGAAGAATGAACATGTATGTTTTAGAATCTTATACTTTCAACCTCATATTCTACTCCTGTACTCTTGGAATAGTCCTAGGGACTCCTGTCGGGTCAACCATTGTCATGGCCCTGCTGTGCTAGAGAAGCCTTAGGACAAAGGACTTTATAAGGTGCAGGGTTTGATCTTTTATTTTGAGTACAGCAATAACATTTGACACCCAAGTTATTGGCTTTAAAGTTTTATCCATTAAACTTCTACTATAAATACTGAGACGCGTTCAAATGCAACTGCTCAGACAATACTGTGTCAGCTTTAGCAATAAAATAGAAGAAATCATCCGTCAATAATCTATAAAGACTTTAGTGTCATCCTCGGTCTATAATCTCTAACAAATCAGAAAATGCTTATAATACATGAATTCAGTTGTGTTCCAAAGTTGCATAGCAAAATATCGATTTATACACAGAAAAGGGTATTTTCTTTCTTTACCTTTCTTCAACTCATGTTTATTTGCCAGTGGATTAGAGATGGTGAATATTACCACCATCCACCACTGGAATAATTTCATTGGACTAAGCAGGGAAAAGTTCCCTCGAAGGCAATTTTACCGCCAATCATCCCTTCCACCTGTCCCTGGGGTAGTATTTGCTAGGAATGTGAGTGGCCCACTCACTTCAATCCAAATTACTGAGGAAGAGATTGAGGATATATCTTTGGAACAAAACTATTCTTTGTAGTTCATCTAATCAAAATTGAAATGGCTTGGTAAGTTACGAGAATTTGAAACAGTATCCCCTTTCCCTTTATTATAGTGTCCTACCTAGGATTTCATGTTATAATTAAGGACCATACGGATGTTTCCCACACAATTGCTAGAAACCATTACCATCATTTGTCGGGCACTATAATTTATTCTTATAGATGCCAGTGAAAGCTCCTAAGTAACTGGTCTTTTCACTTGATTTTCAACCTGTTTCTCAAACTCACTTTAAAGTACCTTGCTTTTTCTTACACTGGCAGTTAAAAGGCCATTAGGCTGAAACCTAATTACATATCTATGACTATCTTTGGAAGGAAGATTTCTTCTTAGGCAAATCAATTTGCCACATAAAAATGTGTAACTCTGTGTCCAGTTCCCCCCGGCCTGTTGTGTTTGTCAGTTATCCTGTTAGTTTTGGTGGGCTTGCAGATAATTACAGCCAAGCTCTCTTCTAGCAAAAGGAAAAGAAAAATAGACTACAGAAATCCATCTATCTACATGGATATAGACATAGTATATTATATTGACTGTCTGTCTCTAAGAAGAAAGTCCAAAAAACTACTATAGTTAAACTTACACTGGAATAGCTTCATGCTATTCTACTAATGGTATATTCTTGTTGAAAAATCACATTAGTGAAAAGATATAAAATGTGCAATATCCACATTTTCTGGCCCCAACAAACAAAGCCTCTTATTGGGTAGAAATATAGAAATTAGGGCTATTGGGTCTGATAATCCTGAGCATTTCCAATATTCACAGAAAAACGAACTAATGTCAACGACTTGGTTTTATTGGGATACCAATATTCTTCTGATTATGAAAACATTCTTGAATGGTTTAGGAATGAATAATTATATGGAAGAATATGGAGGTCAATAGTTTCTAGCTTGCCATTTGTTTTCATTTTCCGTGGCTTTCACATCTTATTGTATAAAGTAATATTTAACCTTATGGATATGTAAATGGTTTTGGTAGTTGGTAAAATTTCCTTAGAATTTTGCCCTGCTTAGTCCAATCAAATTTGCTAAGTTGTTTTTATGTGTTAGGGACAGATGATCCCGAATTTTTACCAATGGCTTATAAAGGTTCCAATTACCTTCTGACAAAAGTATTTCTCCACTTCCAAAAGTCAATTTACAGCAAACTAGAAATAAACAACACAAAATACTGTGGGAAAGGAAATAAAATTATGCTCACACTTCAGTACGCTAAAACGAAATACATACCAATTTTGATAGAAAATAACTAAGTGATTCTGCTTATTAACAAAGATTAGGAAAAAACTGTTGGAGATTCTTGACCACAGCTACGCAGCTACTAAGTCAGATCATGCTTAGTGTAGCAGAGGTCACCTGTAGGGTCTAAACAACAAAATGTTGGGCACAATGCCAGCAGAGGCCTCTGTGGGGCAGTTGCTGAAGGTTAAGAGCTGTGCTGCAGCTAAAGGATCTCAGACTTCACTCTGGTCACTGAGTTTGCCCAAGTTCTGAAATAGAAGAAATAAGCACAAGTCACTTACTAACTCTTAAACTGGCAGAGCGGTAAAAGTGCAGCAGTAACTGAAGCGAGCTGCCCAGCCAGTCTAAGAAAACAGAAATTCTATGCGGTGTCAGAGTATAGCCCATTGAAGTTCCAGGTCCAAGGTCAGATTTCTGACTTTGAAACCAGCTCTACCACTTACAAATGGTGCAGTTTTTCTGGGTCAGTTTCCACATTTTTAAAACTGTATTAAATAATAGTATCTATCTATAAGGTTATGACAGATTTTGTTAATATAGGTAAAGCCTTCAAAATAGTCCTGGAACACAGTGAGCACTAAATCCATGTTAGGTACATAATAAGGATGATAATAATAACAATGCTATCATCATTATTATTATTCTTTGGTAAATACATACTGTTCTGATTGTATATAATAGGGATGACTCTGGGTGGCACCAGATGTTCTAGGGATGAGGAAAGGCACAACAGTTCAAAAGTCATAGAAAAATTGCAAGAAATAGAACTTCTAGGCAGCTATAAAACTAAACCACAAACCCCAGTATTAATAAGGTAACTTTGGCATTTCAGATCAACTGAGCACTAGATTCTGCAGATAATGTTTTCAAAGATGGCAATATAAGCTTAGAAGCTAAGGGTATCAGAGCAGAAGGGGGGGGGGAACCTAAAAGGCTATATTTAGATTTTTTTGTATTTGAGAGAGGTGGATTCACATTTCCAGGACAAAGGCTAGTGGAAGAAGCATTTATTTTACTAGCAATTGGTAAGCGGTGACCAAATCCTCTGAGCAGTAACACTGAAGATCCAAAAAGTAACTGTTCATAACTGACCCCCCCCCCCCAAAGACGGAAACATTCCTTTACTTGCAGCAGAGAACTCTGAGGTGTTGGTGACCAAGATTTTAATATCTTTTAGATGCCCAAAGGGAATTAAGCTAAACTAAAAAATGCATAGCCCTTCATTCTAGAGTCTAATTTTTCTTTTACCTTCCACATGCAACTAGATCAACTCACCTTATTTGAATGGATGTTACTTATCGCAGCAGATACGGATTCAAAAAAAATTGGTTTCTCTGAATCTAGATTTCCATAATACTGCATTGCTTTTATCAAGGAAGCTGCAACAAAGCACAGGAAATGTAAGGACACAGGGAGCACAGCTTTCATGGACACATGGGGAAGCAGAAGGATCGTGTTCCGCCTTAGCCAAGGACCCTCTCTTACCTGTGCAGTGAGCTAGCAATACATCCACACTCCTGTCCTTACAATCCATGTAAACCTGGAAGTATGAAAACAGTATGCCCACAATTAATTGGGGATAGCTAGCAGTAAGGAGTAAGTCTTCAGGAGAAAAAGACTTTCTAAGAGAGGAAAAAAAGCCGATGTTTATGAAGTCCAACCACCAGAGGGAGGTATTGTTACACCGTCAGGCATAACCGGGCTTGCCTCTGAAAGGCTGAGATTACTACAGCAGGGCATCTAACCTTTACTGCAGCTAAATTTGGCTGCTTCCATTTCTACTTCAATTAATAAAAATAAAAACATTACCTTTCTTTCCCCACAAGAATTATATAAAACTATTCTCAGGCTCTATTTTTGGAAGTCAAGGACTCATTTGCGAAAGTGATGAAAGCAGCAGACCTCCTGCTCACTTGAACTTTTTACAATAAATAACTTGAGCACATTTCCAGGCTCTATAAATCCCTCCGCAGATAGTAAACTGAGAGCCTCACTGCAATCCAAGCCATGTCTGATAGCCCAGCTTCCATTCTTAAAGGTCTATCAACATGAGATAGACTAACCAATTTGTGTGGCACACGTTAGAGCTTTTCCTCTGTTAAGTCCTAGAGATTCTCAAGTAGAAACAACTTATTAAAGGCTCTGGATCTTAAATTCGCCTGGACCAAACTCACCAGTCCAAGAAGTTCAGTGTAAATAAATTTAGGTGTTTTAATTACAGTAGGATAGATTTGGTTATATAATGGTGATGTATCTTACGTCTACAGTATAGAAGGCGTCATTTACAATGTATTCTGAGAGCATGAGACAAACGTTCCCTCATTCTTCCTACGGGAAGCAATTCTAAGTGAGAAGAATTGTGAAATAAAGGGAGATACAACCCTCTGAGCCTAAATGAGCAACCAAACTAAAAGAACACGGTCTCAGTCTTTGCCACTGACTACATGGCTCCCGTTTTGTAAGTTAAAATGATTAATTCAAGGTGACCTCATAGTGTTTGACTTTGTGTTAAGCTCAATGAAGCACAAACACATAGCTATGGGTGGTTTGTGGATGTTGATAAACGTAATCTCCAGTTCATTGACCTCTCCAGCGTCCCAAGTGAAAGAATAAGAAGTCACCTCACTTCTTTTAACCTACAACTCCCAGAAGAATGTCCCTTATGCGAAAGTGACCAGGAAAACAATCCAGGGAGTGTTGGAAAGCGTGAAGACATGCATGGCTGAAGAGTCCCTGTGGCTCTTTCCTGTGCGCCCTTCTCCAAGGTGGCTGGAACTAAGAAATAACACTAGTTGCAATGAATTATTTGCACCTTAAGAAATGATTTATTTCCAATGAGAAAGAAAAATAGAAGCTAGAATGACCGCATTCTTACTATAACAACTTCTAGACACTCGGTGAGGTTCTTTATACGCGATACATCATTCAAGCCTCACACCAACCTGATGAAGTGCATATTTCTACTTTCAGTTTATAGGAAAGAAACAAATATTTGAGCTCTGATTACAGAGCTAGTACACGGCTTATATTTGGATCAAATTTTGTCTGTCTTTAAAGCCTGTGTTCTTAATATATATCATAAGGTTATTATAACTATGATGAAATAAACAAAACAGTAATAAGGAAATGAAAAAGAGCAAACTTCTACAAAGCTGATTTAGTATAGCGAGATGAAAAACACCTGGTTAAGGGCAAATGTTACTGTCCGCTAATTTTAGTTTATTTATTTATTTTTTGAGACAGAATCTCACTTTATCGCCCTTGGTAGAGTTCCGTGGCATCACAGCTCACAGCAATGTTCAGCTCTTGGGCTTAGGTGATTCTCCTGCCTTGGGCTCCTGAATAGCTGGGATTATAGGTGCCTGTCACAGTGCTGGGCTATCTTTTTGTTGCAGTTGGGCTGGGTCCAGGTTCAAACCTGCCACCCTCAGTATATGGGGCCAGTGCCCTACTCCCCGAGCCACAGGCACCACCCAATGTCTGCTAATTTAAAAATAAATTCCATCAGTTGATTTATTCCATCATTCCACTGTATATAATTGTAAAACCATTAAGATAAATGAAAAAAAAAGTTTTCTTTTTTAAAAAAAAATCCAAATCCCCCTTTTTGACATGCTCAGTACCTAAATGCTGAGATTCCTCTGAATTTTCAACCCGAGATGATAAGCGTAGCGGGAGTATATAACCCAGTTCCCCTTCTTTATTAATTCTAAGTGCTGCTCTGTAATATCTAGAGTGGGTACCTCATAGTTTCAGAAATTAATTTATAATGCAATTGAACAAAGTATATACATACTGCCCTTTCTTAGGAAAAGGATAGTTTTAGCTCAATGTTTCTGAAACTATAACCTCAGATCCCTGGGTCAAAATCCCCTGTGGGTGTTTAAAATGAAGATCTTGGACCACAGCCAAGACCCAGAAGGCTGCAGTTTCAACAAGTGCCCCACATGACCCTTAAGCACACAGTTTAAGAGACTCTTCTAGACCTTACCAGCACAGGACCAACATAGAGTAAGTTAAAATGCCAGACTTGAGAAGCCCTCCTACGGAGCTGTGGATTCACAATTTAGGTTTAGTTGGAAGAAATTGTGACATATGCAGGTGATTTCTATGTTGAACTGTACAAAGCTTTAATAATTAACAATAAAAAAATAAATAGGGGAAAGAACAACTTGCCAAAAACTAGCCACCAGATTTTAGGCCTATGATATTTAAAGTTCAATTGTTACAAGTAATTTTTTTCTAAATATCTGCTAATTCTGAATCAAAACAAGCCCCTCATTTTTATTAAATGAACAAAGTGAGACCAGACAAGCAAGATGATCTCCCCAGCTATTGGGACAGAGAAAATCTCCTAAGAGTTTCACATACTAAGCAGTTTCCCTCCATAGTCTCCCTCCGTCATCTTTATAGGGAACCAATATTAAATCTGACTTTTGTACTATCTTGAGATTAAAAGGTCAGACATGTCAAAGTACATTTAAAATACAAGTGAATAGGAACACATGGTATGCAATGCCACAAGAAAACAATCAAAATTCCTTTACAAGGCCACTGATTGGAAGTTTTTAAAACGTCTGATTTCCACTTCTGGCCATGATGGGTCACTAATGCAAGATTAACCCATCCTCCACAAAGAACCACACAAACAGGGCAAAAATATATAACTGTATTTAGACAATGGGTACCCGACAGCAAAGAACTAAGCTCCTTGAGAAAAGGAGTATAAGGGAAGTTAGTGCAGTTCAAAAAATTTACTGCTGGGAGGCACCTGTGGCTCAAAGGAGTAGGGCACCGGCCCCATATGCTGGAGGTGGTGGGTTCAAACCCAGCCCTGGCCGAAAACTGCAAAAAGAAAAAAAAATTCTACTGCTTTATAGAGATGAAAACAGCCCAGTCCTCTAATCATCTCACCTTTCTGCCACAAAGCAGCATCTAGGCCATGGCATGGTGAGGGGATCCAAGCAAAAGCCAACAGCTTCCCTGAGCTGAGCAGACAAATTGGAGCTCAGGGAGGGTTAGATGGGTGAGATCTGTGGAAGTGAGTGGTAGAAATGAGGGAGATATGCAGAGAAAGAACTCCGAGAATTATAATGGGGTTTTGATTAAGTCTGTGGCTGAATACCAAGACTTAGGGAAGACTCTAACAGTGGTTCTCAACCTTCCTAAAGCTGCAACCCTTTAATACAGTTTCTCACATTGTGGTGACCCCAACCATAAAATTATTTTGGCTGCTACTTCATAACTGGAATTTTGCTACTGTTATGAATTGTAATGTGAATATCTGATATGCAAGATGTATTTTCACTGCTACAAAGGGGTCATGATCCACAGGTTGAGAACCACTGCGTCTAAGAGGCTAAGGTAAGAAAACTTCTTGGGGCCAATACCCAAAGATTAGGTGAGCTGAGTCATATGCACAGAAGCTGGTGGAGGTCTGAGGACACAGGGGCACAGATGTTGCCCCACCTTGGTGAGGTGGCTCATGCCTATAATCCCAGCACCTCTGAAGGTCAAGGTAGGAGAACTTCTTGAGGCAAGGAGTTTGAGACCAACCTGGGCAATACAGTGAAACCCTGTCTCTACAAACAAATAGAAACATCAGCCAGACGTGGTGGCGCATTCCTGTAGTTCCTACTGGGAGGAGGGGCTAAGACAGAACAAAATATCCTAGAAGTATCTGAGTTTTCTTTGGCTTGACAAAATTAGGTTTCCTTACATCTGTGGGAATGGGGTTTGTGAACTATGTCAGTTTTAAAGATGTAAACAAACCCTCTAATCATCTCACATTTCTACCACAGAGCAGCATCTGGGCCGTGGCCTGGTGAGAGGACCCAAGCAAAATCCAACAAGTTTCACTGCTTACACTCCTGGATCATGGACACCACGAGGTAGAGAAGAAGGTGCCATCACCCACAAAAACAGAGAAAAGCCCTTGTGATGGGCACCATTTCAGAGACCAGGAGTTGTATTGAACAAAATTGTATCTGGCCATGGTGGGACAGAAAACCTCCTGCCATCACCAAGGCACTTGCTCGTGCTGGCGTGGGGTTTCTCTTCTGTGTTTAACAAGGAGCCTTATAAGTTGACTGCCCAGTGGGTCATTATGACCACTACATCTCAAGCCTACCTTCTGTTCTCTCTGACTACCCCCTATGGTGAGTACCCCCACCATAGACACACACACACACATTCCCCTAGAAGCCTGATGGAGTCCCCTGAATGCAAATCTATAGTGGGTTGAGGCATTAAGTCCTGTGTCCCTTGTGGAGAAGGGAATGACATGAGCATGGCAACAAGCAGGCTCAAGTCTCTGAGAAACAGGTGAAAACCCCTTTTACTGAGAAGAAAGGGAGGAATTGGTCCAAACACCAGCTGCATAAATACCTCAACAAGTATGGAGACCCCAGAATAGTCAAAAAAGGTCAAGCCACTGCAATCCAGGATTAGAGAACACTTCTCATGAGGGCAGGCCTGTGGTGCTTCTTCTGCAGGAGAAACAGACGTGAATCAGGAAGCATTGTTAGAGATTTCTGCTGCTGACTTCCAATGGTGGTAAGATTAACAATGGCCTTATGTTTAACAACACTAATTTGAACAATGTTTTAATTTTTGAACATTTAGTAATTTATTATTTCTGAATTTTTGAGTTCGGTTAAGTGATGGTAGATTACTAACTATGAAAATGTTTGGGTTCCATCAACAGTGACATAAAATTTTCCCTTCCATTTTCTCAGTGTGTTCAGGCCATTGTTTGTCTTTTCCTTTTTATGCCCAAGTTTACTATTTATTATTCTTTTAATCAAAACATGTATATATTTTCAGACCATCCAAAATAAAATAAAAGAAAACAAAATACTCATGCCATGTAGTTGTGGATAATAATTTATGGAAGCTATTTAAAGAGAAGCAATGCATGATTTCTTTTCTAAATTAAAAAAAAATCCTTAATGGTACAGTTACCAATTCACTTAAATGAAAATTTACATATTGTCTGCATTTCTGAAATCATTCTCAAAATAAGTGAAATTTTTCCTTTACACAGTATCCTTTCAGTTCTGACATTCCACTAATTTTACAGCTATAACCTTGTGTTCTAAGCTTCTGAGTAAATCTTTCTGAGCAATAAAAATCACATCATCCTAGAAAAGAGTTAAGTGAATGCACAGCTAATACCCTGCCCTGAGCAAAATGAGGTAAGCTTGGAGCGTGTGCAGAGGAGACAACTAATGTATACCCATGTGGGATATGGTAAATGATGGGCTTTATCTACAAAAAAACAACATTTCAGTAAGAAATTAACCATCAGGTGTGGATGGGCAATTAACTCCAGACTGTGGAAGTCAGTTCTCTCCTGTGGAATACTCATTAACTCCTTTAATTAAAAAGTATTTGTAGTTGCATAATTTAGGAGTGTTTTTCATATACTTCAAAAGATTCTTGACAGCCTATGAGTCATTCATAATTTTGCTAAAATATTTTTGTTGATATCAACCTTTGTGAAGCAAATGCACATCTCAAATTACTAAAGAATGCAAGAAGGTAAGAGAAACATTTAGGACAAACTACATTACCACCTTGGAAACATGTGCATGTATTACTAGGCATGTCACTTCTTCATTCATTCATTCAAGCTGTCAGTCAATCTAGATGTGCTGAGCCTACTCTAAGCACTGTCCTAGCTGAGAGTAAAGGCAGTGGTGAACAAGACGATGATCATTATGAGTTTGCCTTCAATAGACCCATACTCAAGTTAAGAAACGAATCAGTTGAACTAGTAATTTGGTGTTAAGGTCCAGAAAAGGTGTGCAGAAAGAGCTAAGGAGACATGGAAATATGATGTGATAGATAGAATAATGGTCCCTCAAAGATGTATACATCCTAATCCATAGAACTCACTGATGTGTTGCCTTACATGGCAAAACAAACTTTGTAGAATTGATTAAATTAAAGATGCTGGGATGGAGGAGTTATTCTAGATTTCCCAGGTGGTTTCAATATGATCATGAGGAGACAGGGGGTTCAGAGTCACAGAAGATGTGGTGACAGAAGAAGAAGTCAAAGAGAGATCAGAAGAGGCCACACTGCTGTCCTGAAAACAGAGGAAAGACCCATAAACTAAAGAGCACAAATGTCCTCCAGAAATCAGAAAAGGCACCAAGAAAATGATTCTCCTCTAGAGCTCCAGAAGGAATACAGCCTTACCAAAACCTTGATTTTATGTGCAGACTCATTTGAAATGTCTTTTATCCAAAACTGTAAAGTAATAAATGTGTGTGTTTTAAGCCACTAAGTCTGTGGCAACTTCCTATAGCAATGATAGGAAACACGTGGGTTGCTGAATGGGGCAGTGGGAAGGAGGAGGTAATGACAGGAGCTTGTTTAGGTGTCAAGGTCCATATGGCAGAAATCCTATCTACTTTCTTTATCCTTGAATATACAGCCTCTATTACTATGCCCGGGTTCATTAGATGTTCAAAACATATCAGTGAACAAGAACATGATTTAATGCAGGAATAAAAGGAAGAATATGATGTGTGAGCTGAGAGTGATGATTACAAGTAGATGAGTAGGAGGTAAAGCTAAGAGAGAACTCTCTAGGATGTCTCTCGGTGTTGGTATCAATTGACTAAACTGTTTCTGGGACGTAAATAACTGAACATGGTAATGGGAAATTTCTCCATGGATTGAGAAATTTTTATTTTCATTAAGAGAAATACCATGTTTTCCACTGTATAATTTATGTAGCTTTTTTTGAGTATTTTGACCCTTCAATCATGTATGTGCTCAACTATAAGTCTTCCCCTTCTGAAAAGATTGTTGACGAGAGGAAGTTTAATTCTCTTCCATGTTACGCACTCACTCAGTTTCTGTCTCCTCCTTGATTTGGTCACTTCCAGATCTATTCCATATCCCCCCACCTCACTGAATGTATCCTGAATGACTCCCTCATAAACCTAAATCCACCATCCTCCCATCTAAACTCATCTTTCCTTTTAGCCACTTTTGGGGTTCCCTATTACTTCCAGTTTGACAGTTCCAGAGGTTCAAAGTCATTATTTTCCTTGTTCTCTCCCTTTCTCCAACAAATAAACAGTGCCAGCTTGTGTTCATTACACTGCTGAAATCTCTTTTGAGCTCATCATTTCCATCTCCATGACCTGGTGGTCAAAGAAGAGAAAGATAGAGCCTTCACCTCCTCTTCTGTAGATTATCCCCACCCTATCTTTTTGTCTTATCCCCTAACAGACTACATTCCTACCAGTCCTCCTGTACCTTAAAGGTATAGCTTTAAGTACTCTCATAGCTGAAAGTGGTGAAGCCCATGCTGCACTTGACTGTATATTCCCTTGCATAGATCTAGTTGAATTTCTTTCTACCTTACAGGATTAAGAAGGGCTGTGTGTCCCTCAGTTTATTTTACTTCTTCTCTATTAACCCTGAAAGAAAGTATAAGATAGGGAGAAAAGAGAAATAATTCTAGTCATGAGGATCCAAATAAAGGATGAGACCCAGGGATGAAGAAGTTAGATATTAGGGTCATGAATTGATTTCTCCAGCTGGGAAGGAGCAATTGTATAATGCGTGGTAAAGGGGAAGCAATTGAAAATGATAAGGAAGCATTTCAGGTGCCACACTGGGAAGAAGGGACTTGATCCTCAAAAGGAAACCATTATAATCTATGAAGCATGGGAGGTGGGGAGGGGTTAAAGTAAAGGTGACTTAAGATTAATCTACCACTACATGATGGAATAGAATAAAGCTGGGATGGTAGCTAGACCTCAGCTGGATGTCAACTCCAGCCATTTTTAGTAGTTTGTTCAAGTACCATGTTGAGAAGATTCAGAGGTTACTTTGGCTCATGGGAAAAAGTTCCATGACCTAGTATTCTGCCTGGCGTGAGCACACAAACCAGGTATTTCCTATCTATAGAATAAAACAAAGAACATCACATAGCAGAAAAAAACTATGAAAGTTATACTAGTTCATTTTGAGCATGATTACAGACAGAATCAGAGCCACAGAAGTGAAAGTGTAAAGATAATGAAACTAAGAGTTGTAGGTTTCAGTAACTGGAATGTGAAATCAAGAACAAGTGCAGGAGACATCACCTCAACATGGAAAGCCCAGGGAGGTAGAGCAGGATGGTGTTAATGAGCAAGGGAGAAGAGGACAAGGATGCTTTGGAGAGTCAGGAGAGGGGAGAGGAGGATGATGTCAGAAAAAATATTCTGATTGGCTAAATCTGACTATAATGAAAGGGCCATTGGGTGCCAAAAAATGTCACCAGAATTCAGTGAAAATGTAGCTGCCTGCCCATCAGCTACTGTTCTGTGTAAAGTGGGCTTAGTCTAGGGAGGTAGAGGGAAAAACTCTCTTAAGAATATTTCTCAGTTTACCAAGAGAATAAGATACTCAAGAAATTAAATGAGTACTATAGTGACAGTATCATTTAAGTGTTCTTTGAGACCACAAGGTAGAAGAAAGTATATTTGCCACAGTAAGTTAGAAAAGACCAGAAAAGCTAACATAAGAAGTGCATACATGTTGATACGGGTCGGTGCAATTAATCCATATATTTCTATTCTATTCTATCATTTATGTCATATATTTAGAATATGTTACATGCTATAACTTAATAGATAGTTTCAGTTTTGGAAGAAATATAAACAATACTTCCATGAAGACTCTTCCATGTGTTTCTAGATACAACTATTAAGGGATTCTTTGTTTATTGTTTTTAGAAGTGCAAAAATAAGTGTAACTCAGCTTCTCCTTTATTTTTAAGTTTATACAAATGAAATCAGAATTTTACAGTGTTTTCCTTTGTCTTTCTATTTTTCCTCAATATTTATAGTAAGTGTTCAATTTTAGTTATTATTGTATTATTATTATACAATATTATTATTGTATATTACAATAATATACAATATATAATATTATTATACAAATATACCACATAATAAGTTAATACTTAATTGTGTACATGTACTACAGTTTATGTATACTTGCTGTGTTTGTTGGACATCTGAGTTATTTCTAGGTTTGGATAGTTATAAATAATATTTTTGTGAACATTTCTGTTTGTGTACCTTGCTGCACATGAGCTATCATTTCTAGGAGCAGAATTACTGCTCATAAGATATGTGTATCTACAACTTTATAAGATAATTCCAAACTGTTTCCAAGGTGGTTTTAAGGGTTGTAATCTAAAAAATCCAAAATCTAAAATGCTCTAATATCAAAAACTTCTTGAATACCACCATGACACCACGTTACCCTGAATGCATCATATTTTTCACTGTATTAATGGAGTGTTGCATTTACCATTATGTGTGAATAAGTGTAAGAACACTTCTGCTTATTGGCAGCATATAAATTCAGAATCAGGATGACGGTGATGCCAAACCACCACACACTGTCCACACAGTGTCTGAGATAACGGTACCTTTGCTTTCTGATGGTTTTTTTTTTTTTTTTTTTTTGAGACGGAGCCTCAAACTATCCCCCTGGGTAGAATGCCATGGCATCACAGTTCATAGCAACCTCCAACTCCTGGGCTCAAGCGAGTCTCCTGCCTCCGCCTCCCAAGTAGCTGGGACCACAGGTGCCCGCCATGACGCCCGGCCATTTTTTGGTTGCAGCCATCATTGTTGTTTGGCGGGCCCGGGCTGGGGATTCGAACCCGCCACCTTAGGTGTACGTGGCTGGCACCTTAGCCGATTGAGCCACAGGCGCCAAGCTGCTTTCTGATGGTTTAATGCATACAAAGTTTGTTTCATGAACAAAATTATTTGAAACATTGTATAAAGTTGCCTTCAGATTAATGTGTATAAGTGTATATAAAATATTACTGAAGAGGAGGAAGAGGAGGAGGGGGAAGAGGAAAGTGGAGGAAAGAGTAGAGAAGAGGAAGGAGAAGAGGAATAAAGGTGGAAGAGAGAAGGAAGGAGGGAAGGAAGAGCAGGAAGGATAAGGAGGATGGAGGAGGAGAAAGAAGAGGAGGGAAGACGAAGAGGAGGAAAGGAGCGGGGAGAGCAAACTGAAGAGGAAGAGGAAGGAGGGAAAGAGGCGGTGGGGGGAGAAGGGGAGGAAGATGTCATTCTCTGGTCCACATTCAAGTCAGAAGCTCAGATTTTCTGTTTCCTTAAAGCTGACTCACCATTACAGTTGCCATTGGATAAATTGAGCAGGGTGTTTTGTTCACACTGCAACAAAAACAAAGAAGAAATATTATAGAAATTTATTTCTGTCTGAGAAAAAAGCACATAATTCTTTTTTCTATAGACAATAACAAAAGGGAATAGTCTTCAATAATTAATTTTCACTAGCCTCACTTTCAAAATGATGTATACAACAAACTTGAAACAATAAAGGATCATTCATATTAAGTAGATTATTCGTGTCATCATCAAGTCAAACTATCTTTTTGAAATAGTTTTCTCTAGACTAAGATTGTTTTGATTTTGGATCAGAAATTAAACAGTTGCATGTATATTTTTAGGTAGCATATTCAATAAAAAATTAACTTCATGGGCTCGGCACCCGTATTTCAGCTGTTAGGGTGCTGGCCACATGCACCAGGGCTGGTGGGTTCAAACACAGCCTGAGCCTGCTAAACAAACAAAATAAAAAATAGCCAGGCATCATGGTGGACGCCTGTACTCCCAACTACTGGGGAGGCTAAGACAAGAGAATCACTTGACCCCAAGAGTTTGAGGTTACTGTGAGCTACTGATACCATAGCACTCTACCAAGGGTGACATAGTAAGACTCTGTCTCAAAAAAAAAAAAAATGAAAATTAACTTCATGCATTAACATAGCATTCTGAAAGGGAGAGTCACTGATGACATATTTCAGAGCACAGAAAAGTTAACCATTCATCTGCTCCATGAAAATGACTAAGAAACATTCCTGATTTATGGAAAAACCAGAGAACAAAAATAGCTCTGTATGCCACACTTAAGCTTCTCTGGCTGTTGAGACCTCTAATGAGATCACACACTATCTACTTCTCATATAACATACTATTATTATTTTTGTTGATGATGATAGCAATTAGTATTTCTTCAGTACTTCATACCAAAGACTTTATATTAATTATTTAAGCCTTAAAATAATCCTAACAAAGTTACTAATCTCATTTTCCATAGGATAGAGTGAAAGATTATAAAGTTTAAATATCCTGACCAAAGTCACAAAGCCAGGAAAAGCCTCGGCTAGAACTGAGTCTGAGCCATTCCAGCCCCACACCTTCCTATTCCCAACCACGACGTTAAACCACTTCCCTCGTGCAATCAGTTCTCATCTTATCTGAAAGGCTGGCTGGGCCACTTCTATCTTCTTGATGTCTGGCTTGGACAATTGTTAGCTGTACAATTTCCACCAGGTTATTTCATATTTCTAAGTCTCAATCTTCTTTCTTTTATTCAGGTAAAGCCTCTTCCATGATAGGGTAAGTGCTGATTGAGTTAGACAGCCTAAATTAGGGATTGGCCCCTGAGACACATTCAATAAATATGAATTTCCTTCTCCTCTTACAAGTAGCTTGTCTGATATCTTCTGTGTAGAAGAATTTCACTTTGAAGAATTTCAAATAATGTATGTATATCTTCAAGGAAGTAGATCCTAAATCCCTACTCATCCTGGAGATCAAGGTTAACATCACCAGTGATAAATCACATTCCTATGTGCCCTTGATCCAAAGTCATGAGAAGGGTACTTTACCTCTACAGCTTTCCTCCTAAGAAGCCCCCCATGCCTAGAAGGGTCTCCCACTTGGTTTAATGCTTTTCTGTCACTGTCTTGAAATTCTTAACAATTGTTGAAAAGGAATATCACATTTTCACTTTGCACTGGGCCGCTACAAATTACATATCTGATTCTGTATATGGGGTCTCTGTAGGTCAGGGAAAGGCCCAGAGGCAGAAGCATGAAGCTATGATGGACATGAATGTGATTCAGGACACTCCTGATACTTCAGAAATGGGAGGGCAAGGAGGTCTATGTACTTGAGTGACTGGGAGATCAGTCATGCTCAAGGATGTAAGAAGAAAAAGAGATCTTTGTGATCTATAGTAGTAAAGAATTGCTTCACAGAAGGCATAGTTAACAAGACTAATAACATTAACTACACTTCTATAGTAGTGAACAGGCTAAGCACTATTCTAAGTGCTTTGCATATATTAGCTCATTTAATTACCTTGATTATACATGAGAAATCTGAAGCATGAAGATTGAGTATCTCAGCTAAAGTCACACAACTCGTAAGTGGCAAACAGGGGCAGCTTAGGCCACACTTTTAACACTGAAGAGGGCTTAAGGATTCAAATGATGAAAGACAGTTGATTTGTATTAAATCATACTGCTACACAGTTGATTCAATATCTCAGTTAACTGACATTATTTATGGAGATAAAGAATTTTGGAATTTTAGGATAATTTTATAGTGATGGCAATAGTTTATGTTTCTCTGAAGTCATTTATCATATTCTATTACTTAAAAGTTTGCGCCAACATTTTTTTTGTTAGAATATTAGCAAAAAATGATTTGAATTAAACAATTTGTCTTGTTTTGGTCATAGTGCCTGGTACACATGTCCACTAGATATAGGGTAAATGAATGAATGAATGAACAAGAGAGTGATTACTTAAAAGCTAATTACAAGAGCTAAATGAAAAGTCTAATGCAATGTTCAGTTTGCTGAGGGGAGAGTTCTCCAAACACTTCTAAAATATATTATTATTTCCTCGATACATTTTTTTAGTGCCATGATATAAGGCTGCCTATTCCATGAAATTCAAACTACTGGTCCTACCTTGCTGATATCATCAAGTAGCTGGTTGCTGGCATTCTCCTTTTGGATTATGTTCATTAAATCTGTATGAAATTTCTTTGCATTTAGGAAAACAAGTGGGTTGTTTATTGAGATAAGTTTCACGTGCTGCAGGGTTTCCTTTTAGAGGAGGAAAAAAATAGACTTATAACTCCGAATTAAAGACAAGAGAAGAACTACATCCAGCAAAAAATAAATTTCACAAATCCAAATACCACTCAATTGTGTAAGCCATCTTTTTCTGAATGTTTCAATTATAAAAATTTATTTAGAGACCTTCATATACTATCACACGTCTTAGGGGGAATGTACACTTCCTCTTTACTAAGAAATAGTAGTTATGAGATAAGATGCAGCTTTTCAGAAAGAGGCTCTTATGCCTACGGACGAGGTTCTGAGGAGGCAGTTGCCTATAATACCTAAAGAATACCAGGAAGACTGAAGATCTACCCTCCGTTCATTCTATCCATTGAAAATTAATTTACTTAACCATCAGTATTTTTTAAAAGTGAAAATGTGTCCTGAAGGGTCAACTGTCAGTCATTTACCCCATAATGGCATAGCTTTCCTTCAGCTAAATATAAATTGAGAAGTGACCGGTAGTCCTAACTGGAATTCAGAGACACCGAGAGGCAGGGTCAGGAATATAACCTGACTTTGGGTAGGTCTAGGTTACTGGATTGTCAGAATATAGGTGGGATGCAGAAAGAGAGAAATAAAAGTTTTAACCCAAAAGGTATTTGCTATGGCCATTTGCCCAGGTATTACTGGCAGCACTTGGTGGGCCACAACCAGGGCCTTCTCTTTGACCTTTGGAGCCAGGTATCTAACCTAGAAATGAGAGGGTGTCAAATTCTATGAAATGACAACTCCTTACCCACTAAGTAAATCAATTCTTCAGGTTTTAGTGCTCCCAGAGAAGAGGAGATGCAGAGAATAGTGATGCATACAGGGAGAGGACAGAAAAATGAAAGAAAGAAAGAAAATATTAAGTATGTTAACTCGGAAAATTCATTTAATTTTTCAGTTTACTCATTTTTAAAATCAGGTAAGTATTTATGTTAAATAATCTCAAAGTTTTGATAGCTCCAAAACTGATTAAACTCTAGAAAGTAATGTGATTTGCAACAAATAATTCAGGAAAAAAAAAAGGCTTAAGTTGTCAAACTAATTTTTTTTTTTTGCATTGTTTTGGCCGGGGCTGGGTTTAAACCTGCCACCCTCAGCATATGGTGGTGGCACCCTACTCCTTGAGCCACAGGCGCTGCCCAGTTGCCAAACTAACTTTTAGTTGAGTAAACCTCTTAGAAACCAAAAATAAAATATTACTTCTTAGTGATAATATTAGAAATACATATATTTGTTAAAGAGCAGAAATTCAAATTATTCCAGATTTAAAAAAATACTCTTGGTCAGGCACACAGGCTCACACCTGTAATTCTGGCACTTTGGGAAGCTAAGGCAAGAGGATCACTTGAGACCATGAGTTTCAGACCAGCCTAAGAAAGATAGTGAGGCCCATCTCTACAAAAAAAAAATTTTAAATTTAGCTGGGCATGGCGATGTACACCTGTAGTCCCAGCTACTCTGGGGGCTGAGGCAGGATGATCTCTTGAGCCCAGGAGTTTGAGGTTGTAGTGAGCTATGATCCCACCACTGCACTGTACCAGAGCAAGGCCCTGTCTCACAGTAACAATAATTCTCAATGGATTTGAATTCACTGAGTGGAACGAGACCTTCCAAACCAGGCTTGGCTGTCCCGTGGAGCATGGGTGGAAGAGTGTATACATGGAAGAGAGAAATGCCAGATCATTTTCTTCAAGTTAGTTAAAAATTTCATCTAACAGTTTATATTATTTTAGTTTTTCCTCTTATTTTTTTATGAAAAACACTAAGTAACCAGTGAGGTTTACTATTTTAATAAAATTAGAATTTTCAAGTGCCATCATTATTATTCAGGGTAGTGACAAGACTGGAGCCAACCAAGTTTTAAAGATGTACAGAAATTTCTAATATTGCCTCCAAATCCCCTCATCCATTTCCCCACATGTATAGCCCCAAAAGAAGGTAGGGATCAAGCAGAATTTCTTAACAAGTGAATTTTTAAGATGAAAAATAGTTTAGGAAGTTGACACCCTGGGTGTGACAGAAGGGCTTGTGATGCTACTCCCTGCTCCCTGCCCATCTGGAAATATCCTGACCCTGGGAGGACAGCTCCCTCGGTTCTGAAAGGAATCACGAGATACTGAAGCAAGTGCATGAGAAAAATAAAGGGAAAAGGTTAGCCAAACATTTACGAAGAAAGTTCAAAGGGAGGGCAATTTTTTTTAATTGGCAAAAATATTTAAAGTTAACATTTTTTCCCTCAATTTCGACTGTTTTGGTCATCCCTTAGAAAAAAACCTAGAACTCAGACACAATCAATTGGCCATCCTTAGCAGGGACAGGGCAAGGTAATTTATGCAAGTTGTTTCCTTAGAAAGATGTCCCCAGTCCATAAACCGGTCCTATTGCCGTTCCATAATGATTCCATTTCATTGTCCTCTGCTAACAATACAGTCTCATTCACTGAGCTTTCTTTTCTTTATAAAATAATATCATAACACAGCTTTGCTTCCTTCCTTTCCTCATTCCCTATCTTCCTCCATCACTTGATTCAGAATAGACTATCAGTTTGGTTGATTACTTTATGTGACTTAATAATGAAAAAGAGGTTTCCAAAAGCCTGAACTGTTGTGGGCCATGATTCTACTGTGAACTGTGTAGCTCTGTGAACCATAATCGCATCTTATCTGAACGGTGAATCGAAAAGTGTTTTCTTTGGTTCTAGTGATTTGTCGTGTGTATGCTGCCATGTGTGTGGTGGTCACATATATACCACGGGAAGGTCATACAAATTAAAAACAGAATTGTCATGTTTTCCACTGTCATAATTTATCTTATCATTATAATATCTTAAAACTATTTCACCAACAAAAATTATTAATAATATCACAATGGAAAATAAACTCACACTGTCTGTTTCTGTCTTCACTTTAAATTCCATTTCTTTCAGGTATTTTATATTTAGAGTCTTTGCTCTAAAATCAAGGCAGATAGAAAATAAAACAGGTCATTTTCTAATCACTGCATTAACATTGAAGAGACAAAAAAGATAAGTCATTTTATTTTAACAATTAGAATGTCTCTGACCTGGTTTCGATCCTATAACGATTTGTTTCTAAGACATTAGTAAATCTATACATCTCTGGGATACTCGGGAATAAAGGATAACAGCAGAGGCATCTAAGTAGAGAGTAATCAATGTAATTTTCTTTGTTTGAGTGCCCAGAGCCCCATAATAGATGGATTGGTACAGAAAAGTTAGAAGAGGTCAGAGAGTTTGCAATATTTGATAAAAATCTTATTTTAGAGCAGCGATTCTCAACCTGTGGGTTATGACCCCTTTTTAACAATGAAAATACATTGTGGCATTAGCAAGCTTGAGAACCACTCTTTTAGAGAAAAAGAAAGAGAGAATCACTAGCAAGATAGGACTAGACAATAAAGAATCTGCATTTATAGATTCTACTAAAACAGACTCTCTGGAGATAAAAGTAAACATTTATCAGAACATCTTGTGTCCCAAATAATTTCCAGAGAAGGATGAGAATGAGCAGAAGCGTTATCAAGTGGACACTGGGGAAGCAGAAAAAGAGTTGGTCAAAATAGGGGAATGGTTTATACAACAAAAAGACAAAAAGAGAGAGTGTGTTCTCCAACTAAGCTGTCTAAAAAAGTTACTTATGTAGATAGATATAGTTATAAATTTATCTGTCTTCTGAAAAACAAAATTTTTTGAAGTTTTTTAATTTTCCACATGATTACATTGCTGCATGTTTTATATCCCATTGGATACTACATCTCTTCACTTAATTAAGAAATATCTCTCTCTAATGCAGTATATATAGCTAAGGGGGTTATTTATTTTAATATATATATTCTATGTTGTAATGTTGATATGGAATAATTAAATGAGAATGAAATTTAAAAGCTTCTCCACAGCAAAGGAAATAACAGAGTGAATTAACAACCTACGGAATGGGAGAAAATACTTGCAAATTAGACATCCAACAAAGGACTAGTATTCAGAATCTGCAAAAAAGTCAAACAGATCAGCAAGAAGAGAAACAGCCCCTATATCTCTGCATTAAGACTCGCGTTGCTAAATCTCATCTAGAGATAAAACATTTTCTTATCTGCTTGCCTCTGATTCTCCAAAAGCAAGTAAAACACAAGATTAGAGTACACTAAGTTATAAAGAAACAAAAGAAACTGGCGACACTATATAGTCCCCTGCTGTGTCAGAATAAACAGCATTTAAATTAGATCTTACCTTGGGAAGCGTCCTATCACTATAGCGATGGTACAGACCACTCCAAATAGCAGTCCCACGTTGGCAGCAAAGCATATTGTAAATACATATGTACTGACCCATATGCCCTGAAAGAGAAACAGGAATGCTTATCTTTCTGTCATGATTGCTAAGTGCCTCACAATCTTATTTTACAACATTCCTGTGACCAAATCTCTCAGCAAGAATATACCATTTAAGACGTGGTAAAGGCAAGCCAAGGATACAGAAACAGGCACTGGCTCCACCAGACTCTCAGCAGCCGGCTGGGGAAAGGCTCATTCTTTTACTTTCAGACCCTGCCAACCCTCATTTCAATCCTCAACAAACACTATATTTAAGATCTGTCAATAGTTGGTTGAGGTGTTTGGTTCAAAAGCATGGCATAATTTCCCGTGGCTTTCTCATTTAATGTAATAATACAACGAGCAAGGATTTGCTGTTTTCTGATCATTCCCAACAATCTTCTGTTTTCCAGGATGGCTGTAAAAATAACTAATGTAATTTATTATTCTATAAAGCTCTCAAAGCCCAATGTTAAAGGGACTAAATCAAACAACACTGTTACATCAACCACTATTGTAATTTTATTTGCAAGGAGCCATTCATTTGGAAAGCTAAAAAATCAGGACCGATTTAGTTCTTGGGAACATTTCAAAAGATTATGAGAAACGCTAACTCTCTTTTAGTTAGAATTCCAAAGTTATTGCAGTTTTGCTCATTACTTAAAATTACAATTTGCAATAAGATATTATATTACGGTTGACATTTCCAAGCTTAGAGCTGAAAAAAACGTGTTTAAAAGCAAAATAATTTTTTAAGCCGCAAGGTTATACTTTCTAAGCTCAAAATCCTCCATTTATCAAATAGCACTCTAACGCAATTTTTAAATTCTATTTTCCATCAAGTAACCTGCATCCCTATGTCTAAGAATACAATTCTAAATTGATTTCTTCCTATCCCAACAGCTTTAAGAGCACTTTAAAACATCTTCAAAAACATGATTCAATTCCGCGCACAAATGAAGAAGCCAGAAACTTCTCTGTGAAAGGAAAAAGCATAAAATGGTGGGGAGTGGAGTTCAGGCCTTTTGGTTTTTATTGTTTCAGGTTTATTGAGGGTACAAAGAATTAGTTTACACTGTTAACATTCGTTAAGTAAAGTCCCTATTATAGTTGTGTCCGCCCCCAAGACGTGTGCCATACACGGTAAAGTTGTTTCCCTTGAGCAGAGGACCCCCATCCCCTCCCTCCTGCCCTCTCCTCACTCCCTCATCCCCCCCTTAAATTGATTTGAGTTTTTCTCGTATGTGGGTATGTATTAGATAGTCTACTGGCTTCATATTAGGATTGAGTACCTGGAACTTTTTTTTAAATAACAATAAGCTTAAAGCAAATGTTTCTAAAGGGCTTTTTTTTCTTGAAACACTTTTCTTTTGTCTGTATTATTTATCTACATTGAACTTGACTGATTCTTAATAATGGGCTATTCTGAAAAGCTGGCTCAAATGGAAGGGTTCTTTTTGTAAATTTCCTTTTGATGTAGAGGAAACAAACATTTTGGAGTAATAGAGAAAACGTATTTTAAATAATTCTCATACCTATAAATGTAATGCTAACATTTTACTTGTTATGAGGTCATTCCCAGCCCGTCATCTCATGCGTTAGGGTAGTGAGATATTTTTCCTTTATTCAGATGAATGGTCATTTGAGCCTTCTATTTGTAAACAGGATGTTTTTCCTTCCCAACATGCTACACTGTGCTTAATCATATACAAAACAAGGCTGCAAGGTTTTGATCATGACTCCAACTTCCCATGATGGCTCTGGGTCTTACTCATCACTGTGTGCTGACTGAACCTGCCTAAGTGTGCCAGAATAAGATAGTAAGACCTTACTGCACGCTCTAGACATCTAAAGCCTCCTGGCCAACCTCATGATTCAATATGGCATAGGGTACTAAGAAGCCTGTTCCTTGTCACTTAAAAACCACAGAGCCTGGAGGCCAGGATTCATCAGAGTAACCAAAAATTTTGGTACTATATGATTCTATTTTTGAAGCATATTTACTCTGTCGCAACATCATCTATTATAACATTTTCATGACACTTAGATGTTTTTTGGGGCTAAAGTTATAGCTTTGAAAAAATATCAAATGGAAATTAAGAACATAGATCAGCAAATAGTCCCACTAGTTAGAATAATCCCAGAAATATTCTGTAACAATTCCTGTTAAGGACCCAAATGCTGGTTGTTACAGTTATCAGGAATCAGTTAATTCTGACTCCCTTTTATTTCATTATGTGTGCCTATTGGGACACATAATTGCCATATCCCAGTAATCTATGGCTTTTCCAATTTCGCACTCAAATAAAAACTATTATTTTTTCCCAAATAAAAACCAACCCTAATGTTGACCTTAAGTAGGAAGGAAAAATATTACCTCCTTTTGAAAAATGCATCAGCACAAAGCACAATTTAACAGCTACTGAATCAGTAACACTCCCCCCCACACACACACCTATGTGTTATACTATCTACTGAATCACTAAAACACACACACACACACACACACACCCCTATGTGTTATACTATCTGTTTTGGTGATAGATCTGTATTATTAAATTTTTATAGATCTGAATTTACGTCCACTGTTTGGCTACTCTAACTCTCCATCCACAAATGTCTGTGCAATATTCTTACTTCTCATCCTATGCCCAGGTCATATCCCAATAATCAATGGCTTTTCACTGTTGAATCCCTTATAAGCTACAGATGCCCATGCTCTCCATCTATAGAAAGCCATTGTCAAGCTAAATCCATGTCCCACAGAATTACCATGCATCTGCTTCATTCGTGTCAATGTTTCTTAACATTACTCTTTGCCCACACCACATTGCCTACTTACTCCGAGTTTCTAACCATCATCTCTAAGTAGAAGACTACCAGCTCTCAGCTCTTTAACAATTTTTCAAGCTATCAAACACCTTCAAACTCATCATGTCCAAATGCAAACTTATGTAACTTGAACCCCCAAATATGCCCATCCTTCAATATTGTCCTTTAGTTACAATACTAATAGTCTTCAAAACACTACAGTTAGATGCTATGGAATCATATTTTACCCTTTCTCTTCTTTCACCTACTTCTCCAATGATTTCATAAATTCTATCAATTATTAACCAAAAATAGCTCAAACCATGTGCTCTTCTTAATTCATGAATGACCCTCTCGCACACACTTTGCTAAACCTTTCTTAGACTATTTTGACAAGCTCCCACCTGTCTGATTTTGCATTGGAAACCATTTGCCAAACTGCAGCCACCATTAATATTCTAAGTATGGATTTGGATATCAGATTCAGATAGCACATTAAAGTCCTTTTTACTCTACTGTCCTCTCATTAAACTCCACAAAAAACAATAGAAAATTTAATATATACAGGAAAAACAGCTTTAATAGAACAAGAACATGGTTTAAAACCTCTTAATTGTGAAATATGACATAGACCTGCTAAATACTATGAAATTGGGATGATGATCAAGGAGGACACTAGATACCAACAAATGGATCCCCAGGTTCAACCAGTCATAGAGTTCTTCTGTGCAAATGCCAGAGTCTTGAAAATTCGATACAATAATTTTCCGATGGAAGCATCCAGGAGCAAGAGCTGCTAAGTTCTAACGTCAAGGATGGGTCATCAGAGAAGCAAGAAATATACCCATTTATCTGATGCCATAAAACTGCAGAGGTGAAAAACGATTTGAATCACAACCTAACTTCCTAATCAGAGGATACTGTAGGAGGTAAAGCAAATAGAAAACAGAGAGAAGACAACAGTGTCAGACCCTGGGGGCCCTGCAATGTCAGAGGCTTTGCCTTACCCTCGGGATGCCTCTTCTGACAGCAGACCTAAATCAGAGCTGCAGTGCTTCACCCCACTTCTGTCTCCTTTCCTCCCTACTATAAAATGCACTACAATCCTAAAAAATTTAACAGGGGGCCTATTCATAGAAATAAGAAAAATAAGAAAGAAAATAATGAAACAGAGACAAAGGGTGGGTTTGGATGTATAATAAGCAGTATAATCTCAGTGGGGAGGGCTCTCAAAAATAGGTGTAGGGATTTACAGAAGAAATACTCCACACAAAAGAAAACTGGAGAAGATAAAGCAAGCTCGAAGAGTTTGGGAAAGAAAATGAGTGGAAAGAAAAACACTACAGAAACAAAAGTCATATTTAAAGCTAAAAAGTTAAATAATCATAAGAAAAACATATTCAGAGATATGTGAATAGTCCAAAGAAAACACACACAGAGAAAAATAAAATAACCATGAGAAACATATAGAAGAAAAAAAAAAGCAAAATAAGCAGATACATAATTAGGAAGAAAGCAGAATCTACAGATTAGAAAAAAATATTCAAATATACAGAGGTCGCCAAGGAAAGAAAAAAAAATCAATATATGCCTAAAATACTCAATATATACTATTTCCAAAATATGAATACAAGTCACGCGGAACACCCCTTGTAACTGCAGAAGTCAAACGTAACTTGAATTACAATTTCCACGTATTTTTTCATTTCTTAAAATATCTATACATTTTTAGCACCCTATATAAGAAGAAAATATTTGTAAATAATTCTTAAATCTGAGATAGAAAGGGTATGACACGCTTACAGAAATCTGAAAATGGGTGCTCAACCACAGAAATACTCTGATAATACTGCCAAACTTCCCAGGCAGGATGAAAAACTTCATTCTATAACTCCATGAATGATATCATCTTCCTCCAATGATGTCTAACTAGAAACTTAAAAGTCCTGGCAGACTGGTTACTTTATACCGTGAACTGGTGGTAGGAATTAACTAACCCAACCTCTCTAATATCATTTCAATCTGTTTTTTTGCTTCTGAACTTCATGGTCTCAGTCTTGTCTAGGAGCATTTGAGGTGGCTTCACTGCACCAACATGGGAAGAAAAGTTGTCTTGGGTCACACATTAAATGTACAAACACTAACAAAAGCTGATGAGAAAACAAAAAAAGGTCCGTGCATAGTTTTTGTGATATCTGTCACCACAGATAAGCAAAACAATCCTCACATAATGCTCACGTGGCCACGGGCCACAGCTTGGACACTGCCACCCAGCAGGCCCTCATTTGTTTGCCTGTACTGCCAACACCGTGCGCCAATGGCTGTGTACTCCTCAGTTTGATCCATCTTCCTCAAACTACTCAAGTGACCTTTCTAATGCATAAATTTTATCCCTCTTGCACCTTTCAGCGATGCTTTGCTGCCTTCAGAATGAAGTCCAATCTTCTCTGGAAGACCTGGGCGAACTTTGCCAACCCAACACATTCTTAACTTTTCCAACCTCATGGGTTACTCCTCCCATCCTGGCGCTGTATGTTCTACTCATGCTGAGCGCATGACATGCTCATACTTATCGCTGTATCTTTGCATACATGGCTTTCTTTCCCTTCCTCAGATAGTCTACTCACACTTCAGTTCTCAACTTAGAAATCGCTTCCTGGAAGACTTCCCTGACACCTTTCTCTTCCTTCAATCTAACGCTGTCCCTCCTATGTGGTTAATGAGTCCCTTGGACATACCTTTATCACAGACTTATCAAGTAGCTCATAGAGTACATTTTCATCTTTTCATTTCTTTGTTTTCATGAGCTATCTCACATGTACCACCTTTAAAAAGGCGTGACTAATTTTAGCCTCTTGGCCTGACGACCCAATACTACTATTCCTTCAAGTCTCAGTTCATATTTTAGCTCTGCTCTGAGAGTCTTTCATATTAACCAGTCAGAATTAAATGTTTCTACCTCTATTATTCTCCAGAGCTAAGCTGGTACTTTTACTCCCAGGATATGTTAGGTCATGTCTTGCATAATAAGTTAGCCTTCTTGTGTCTGCTTCCTGCAGAAATGATACACATCCGGAGAGGATGGGTAGTTCTCTATTCATCTCTATATTCCTTGTGAAACCCAGCATGGTACTTTGGTGGAACTCAGTAATACTGAGCTCTGCGAGGAATATTATGAAAGTAAGCACCAGCATAAAAAATACTCCAAAGTCTTCCAGAGGAAAAAATCTGAAGACGAAATACACAGCTCATGACATTTCTGTAACAGAGCTTAACAGAGAGTACAGAAATGCTTCACTCATATTAGGAAGGGAGGGAATCTGAATGTTCCTGCATAGATAGGATTATCAAATGCCTTAAATATTTATGTTAATAGAAATCTCCTTTTTTCATTGTTTCATTATAACCTATTCCCAGCAATGCTTCTTCAAATGTAACTCATTTAAAAAACAATTCATGTGGGGCAGCGCCTGTGGCTCAGTGAGCAGGGCTCCAGCCCCATATAAGGGTGGCGGGTTTGAACCCGGCTCCAGCCAAACTGCAACAAAAAAATAGCTAGGCAATGTGGTGGATGCCTGTAGTCCCAGCTACTCGGGAGGCTGAGGCAAGAGAATCGCCTAAGCCCAAGAGCTAGAGGTTGCAAAAGAGTGAAACTCTGTCTCTAAAAAATAAATAAATAAACAAAAAATGGATGGTGCCTATGGCTCAAAGAAGTAAGGCGCTGGCCCCACATACCAGAGATGGCAGGTTCAAACCCAGCCCCAGACAAACTGCAAAAATTAATTAATTAAATGAAAATAAAAAACAAAAAACAATTCATGAGACTTTGTATTTTGACGAATGGTGTCACCAGTTAGAGGTGCATCCTGTACAACTGCACACATTCTTAGATCACTGCTTGTTTTTCATACGTGAGATAAATGGTCACATTTCTATGAGTGTAGACTTCCTTTATAATTACTGCTTCCAGAATTAAATCATAATATAAATGGAGTGTCACAAGTCTACTCAAATTAGCATTTCTTTATAAGTTCTCAAATACACATTCATCAAAATTTGGCACAATTTAATTCCTGTTTCTTATCAAGACAACTTAAATTTTAATGCTTTTAGTAAGGTTTTTTTAAAAAAAAATACATAGTAGTTCGAACAGTGTACCAGTCTCAAAAGGCTAAATCTGTTTTCTGCAAGTAAAAGTATTAAACCTTATTTGATACCATACTCAAACCAAAGAGGACTATTTCAGGTAAAATTTCTACTTACCCAGTCTATTTTGTCCACATTCCAATATTTTTTTAAATCTCGGAACTGTATCAGCATTCCCTTCAGTCCCACCACAATAATGCTCGCAAGAACGCACTAGAAATAAAAATAAGTTGATGAGGAAGCACGAGAAAGATTTTCATTTAAATTTGCAAAGACCAAGGTATTTTTATTTCTTTGTTTTTAAACTACTTAGTAGAGAAAAGCAATCACCAATTACAAGACTAAACTGGTATTTACTTTTGTTTAAAACTAACCTATCATTTTACTTAAGGAATACGATTTTTGGAACTCATTGTACAAGTCTAAAAACCAAGAAAGAAAAGGAAAGAAAGGGAAAAGCAGTGAATTATAAAGGTGCATATCACCAGCCGAATGTCGTCTGAACTATCATCATTCAGTGCTATTTGTTGGAACGTTTCAGGTTGCAAAAAGTTAAATCTTTCTATCAGTTATTTCTTTATAATTTCATAATTAAATATCAATTGTCTGGCTTCACCTGAAGATATTTCTAACTCTCTTGAAAAGTGAACTTGATTATTAGAAAATCCTCTCATGAATGATTTTTTCTCATTACACGAATGACGAATTAGAACAACAAAGGCTGGAAAGGGGTTCTCTGAAGCCTGGAATCTTATTTGCGTCACTTTGCTGCCCCAGGCTTAGGAAGGGCAAGCTGAAGCTAATGTTCTGAGTCACTTTGTGTAAAGGATGTTTGAAGGGTGGGAAGATGTATTTTTTTTCCTACTCCCTTGCCCCAGCACACATGTGAAGTTCTAGTAGAATTTTTCCAAAGTCTACTTCGTACACCATGGTAGACCCAGTTCCCTCCCCCAGACGAGACTGAATGAATCTCCTTCCCTTGCCCCTTTCACAGGAGAGCCAAGAAGAAGACGGCCATGGTATTCTCCTGCTCCCCATCGATTGAGCTAGCTTTCCACTCCTCCTTCCTTTAACCTTTACTTACATAACACGATTTTCAGATTTAGGATTATTGAATTTACATTTCCAAGCAATGTCACATAGAGAGTGATTCTCACGAAAAGTTAAGTTAAAAAGAAGATAGTGAAAAAGCACTACCGTACCATGGGCAGCCAGTAAAGCAAAGGTCCTATCGCATAGATGACGATAAGGACGAAAATGCAAGATATTAGACAAGCCACCTGTAAAATACAAGACAGACAAAAAAAGAAAGCCTTGAACTTTTTTATTATTCCAAAGTTACGGGGGTGGGGGGAGTGATTCTTAGTTCATCTTGATTAGAAGGAGCAAAATGTTGGCACATCACTGTTAAATGGCATAGACTGTCATGATCTATATTTTGCAGCTGAGGGAAGCCGAATGTGACAGCTGACAAACTGGTGCAATCACATTAAGTCAGTGATGAGAGAAAAGCAATTCCACACAAAGAAATAGGACACCATCAACTTTTATCACACATCACAGTGATGGCTTTTTTGTTTAATAGTGAAAGTGGCATTTCAATTAAAAGTTCTTAAGCCTGTTGGTGTGCAGCTTGACTCCTCTGTTTCGTAGGAGGTTGTTTGGGTAACAAGTGAATCCGCAGATTAGGATTTTTCAGTGCTGAGGACATATTTCCACCAAGGCATTTACCTTCTTCTTTGGAGTTCTTTGTTAGTAAGGGCTCTAGTTATGCAGTAGTTATAAGGGGACATGGGAGCAGTCCCTGGCAGTGGAACAAACTTAATTTTCCTAATCCCAAAAAGTCATTAGTATCATATTCTAACCAACTCAATTTGCTGACAAAAGGCAATTCAAAACACCTGGCCCCACAGTTTCATGCCACTTGATGGAGAACCTAATTTCACAGGAACAAATGTTCATGACTTAATAAAAACCTTCAGCCACACTCTCATCCTAATATGAGAGAAGGATACTTGCACAGGGCCACAAAGATTCCTAGAACATCATTCTGGATGTTCCAGGGAACATCAAAGGGAGTATCAAAAGGAATTTGGAGTATCAAAAGGAACATTCTAGGGAGTATCAAAGGGAATTTGGACCTATTAGAATGGCTTAAATTAAAAATAAATGTATAAACAAATAACCAATATCATGGGTTTGCAAGGACTCAGAACAACTGAAGTCCCCGGGCATCACTGGCAGGATTATAATGATACAGCCACTTTGAAAACAGTTTTGCAGTTTCTTATGAAGTTATACATGTACTTACCATATGACCCAGGACTGCCTAAGGGAAATGAAAACATATGTCCACGTGAAAATCTATATGCAAATATTTATAGAAGCTTTATTTGCAAACAATAACATCTATATATAACTGAAATGTCCATCAGTTGGTAAATCGGTAAATCATGGCACATCCATAAAATAAAATACTACTCAGCATAAAAAAGAATACGGATAAAATTCAAAACCATTAAGCCAATGAAAGAAGCCAGACACAAAGGCTATATACTATAAAATCCTATATCTATGACATCCTGGAAAAAAAAGGTAAATTATAGGATTCCAGAGGGGAAGAGAATTGATTACCAAGGGGCATGAGAAAACTTTTTAGGGTGATAGAAATATTCTATACCTGGATTGTACTTGTGGTTATAAAACAATATACTTTTTCCAAATAAAGTGACCTTCATACCTTAAAAGGATAAATTTTACTATAGCTAAACTAATCTTTCATAAACCCGATTTTTTAAAAACAAAATTGGGGAAGGGATCTGCGGTAAATGATGCAGACACTAGACTCCAGACACACCCAGGGTCAAGTTCAGGGTTGCACTTGTCCTGACCCTGCTACTCTTAAAGGTGTCTTTGTGGGAAGAGGTAGAGTGGAGAGGGAATAACTATAATTACTTGGCTAAGGAAGTGGTCATTCAAATGGGCATAAGAACAGGACTTTCCTTGTCGGCAGAGGCTGAGGGGGTCTGTTCCCCCGCCCATGTTTTATGGAACTCTTTCCACAAACACTCCAGCATGAACAGGGAAAAATCATTCTTACATGGGAAACAAATCATTAAAGAACTAATGATTGCTCCTCAAAGAAGTTAGAGCACACCAAATAGTCATTATAATCCTGTATATGGAGGCTCTGGTGAGAATTTTTTAAACAATAAAATATTAATTCCTGCCATTCCACTAGAGTGCAAAGAGCGAGGGGTCAGAGTGTACATCACAGGATCCACCCAGAGAACCCAGTAAGTGACTGCTTAAAGCCATGTGTATATGGAAAGATGCCAACTGCTAATGTTCTTTTCAAGACAAAAAGACAACAACATGACCCTTTTGTGAGACTTTTCACTCATATGTTTATAATGTACTGAAAGCCAAAACCCTGAGTCTAAGGAGCTGAAATGAACTTTGGACAGTTGGAGTCTAAACTTCTTGGAAGGATTTGAGGCAGAGAGAAGTAAAGCGTCTTGCCCAAGGTCGTAGAGTAGGGAGTTAGAGGGCATGCAGGCAATCTGGAAGATGCACTGAATTCAGATCCACGAAATCCAAATACATTTTAAGGTTCCTAGATAAATCATAATGCAGTGGAGCTGCTGTAGAAATTACAACCTGACTAAATAATTCTATCTAAAAACAGTAAGCCACAACTATGTTTGGATTTTTCTCTAAATAATATTGAAGTTCTCTTTTAATTACATGATCCTTTGTATGTATATCAGCAATGATTCATTTATTGAACTACAACTTCAGTCTTGTAATCAGAGTAAAAATTAATTGGATCTCATTGGGGTGAGAGAAACTGTGGGTGAAAACAGCTATTTATTTACCTTAGATGGTAAATAATATGATGATATAGACCATATAAGCAAATGGCTGATGTTAGTTCCCTTCCTGTCCTTGCCCCCTCATTGTTGATGCCCTAGGTAGAAAGAGAAGTGTATGCATCTTAGTGTACAAGCGCATCTACTTGAACAAGAAAGCCTTATCTGTCCTGCCCGTGTATCTATCTTCCAGTCATAGAAAATAATAGTGTCTGCCTCAAAGTTCTCAAAATCCTGAAATTCATTCTTCCAGAAATAAGAGGTCCAGCTGCTGAGGTTTGTATTTGAAAAAAATCTTTGAGATCATGCAATTCAAGCTGTCTTCCATAACTGCCAGCTCAGTGATTTCAAAAAGAGCTTCCATGAAGGTCAGGTAATTGCAGGGCTATACAACAGACTCCCCTAACTCAGGTTTCTGTGATAACCCACTGGAGCTGTTTCTAAGGACCTTCGTATTTGTTACTTTCCATATGAGGCATTCTTCCATTTCTCTGATCCACCTACACACAATTTTCAAAAGTAAGTTACAAACAGAACAAGAGATAAATTTGATCCCTTTTTTATCTCAGAAAACCAACCAAACTTAAGTAGCTCCTTCTAAATTAAGTTTCAGGTTGGCTTAAGTTGTAATTAGTAAGGAAAACTGTTCACACACTTGCCAGTAGGACAAAAACTGTCTAGAATTTTATTCTTCAGCTTTTTCTATGTCACACTCAAGTGTCCGAATGTAATTTTTTGTTTTAAAACCTCAACTATTCACGTTGAAGAATTAATTCTGCCTAAAGATAACAAAAATCTATATTTTCTTCTTGTTACATTCTCAACTATTACATATTTGTATATTACATGCGTAACGTCTGACTGACATATAACTCACACTTAGGAATAGAGGTCATTACAGGAAGGCCCCAGGTTACAAACATCTGACTCTTGTAACAACTCTCCCTTACAATGGGGGCTATTACAGGGAATAGGTAAATGTACCTGTTCCAATCTCCATGCTTAAGATCCAACTTAAGAACAAACCTACAGAAGCACAGAGTTATCTAAATCTGTATATTTGGTTGAGATGCTAGTTGTCTCCATCCTAGATAGCTGTCAAAGAAGGCAAAGTAGGTTGTGAGCTCACTCTGCACAGCACTTTGTATAAAGTAATGCAACAGTCAGGGAGTTGGGAAAGGGCAGGAAGAGAAAAAGAGCAGGTTGGGGAACGAAGACTAAGTGAAGAAGGCTGTAAAGAAAATTAAAGCAATGAGCCAAATTTTGAAAAAACAAAGGACTCTAATTTGGTGGATTAGAACCTGGGGACAATCTCAATGTTGCAGAAAAACATGCCAGCTGTTGTTTTCTGTTGTGGCTGAGCTGCCTCTGCAGCAGACGCTGCCTCCCGTCCCTGGTGGTTGTGCCTCCTGAACTCCCTGAGGAACACCAGCGTCTTTCCTCTGCTGGCAGTGAAGAGAACCGTGCAGGAGCAGAGCCCGGGGACGCTGAGCTCCCTGCCATACTTAACATTCTCAGAGAGAGGAAGCAAGGAAGAAATACAACATTGACCAGTATTCATGCTGTTCATCTAAGCAGCGTTATTTGCCTAAGCATGGGTGAGACTTCAGATACGCATGCTTCGGATGCCACCTACAAAGGGGATCACGGTGAAAAGGGTTTGTACATCAGGGGATAGAAATGTGTCTGGGCCTTTGACCATAACACTTGGTATTAAATGACTGACATCTTTTGTCATTCCAATTCAAACATTTTGATTTGATTCTCTAAAGCATTAAAAGGCATTATGGCCAACTCACTTGCTTATAAACTGGTCCTAAACTCACTGTCCAATACCGCCACGTGTAGCTCTTTGAGCACTTGAAATGTGGCTAGACCATATTAGGACACACTGAAAATGTATATAAAAACACACTAGATTTAAAACAGAATAAGAAGAAAAGAATGCAATAATTTGGGGAATAATTTTTAGATTGCTAACTTTGAAATAACATTAGTGTATTTTGACTCTTAGGTAAATTAAAATATATTATTAAAATTAATCTTACCAATCTTATATTATTAAATTAATTAATAGGATTAATTATAATTAATTGAGACTGATTAATATGTAATTAATTAAGATTAAATTAATCTTACCAATCTTATATTATTAAAATTAATCTTCTGGTAGCCAAAAATGTGGCTACCAGAAAACTTAAATTACCTGTGTAGATCTTATTATGTCTTTTTTGAAAAATACTTTTCTAATGATCCTAAGCCTGGTTTTAAGTGGGATTGTCTATAAATTTATATGTACCATATTAAATGACAATGAAAACTGCCTGGTGTGACCAGCCCCTTCTAATGTCAGCAAAAACTGGTAGTTTCTCATATAATTACTGGACATTTGTATTTCTGACTTATTCTTTCTGTTGCGATTATTGAATCCCTGCTATCTGCGAGGTCCTGGGCTAGCCACTGAAGATGCAGTGAATCAAAGCAGACAGAGGCCCTGTTCCCCAGGAGCTTTAAGCCCAGGAGAGAAGACAGATGTCAATCATATAATCACACTAATGGACATTTTGTAAGGACGCTGAAGAAAAGGAACACAACTGACCCAGAATTGGCAGTGAGATCTAAAGGATAGGAGGGAGTGGGTTACATGGGAAAAGGAGGCAGGAACTAAAATAAAAAGGACAGACAGGGAGGACAGAAGGACCACGTGACTGGAGAGCTGAGAAGGAGGGAAGAGCAGGCCAAGAAGAGGCGTGTAGAGGGAGCACACAAAACCCCTGTAGGCAACAGAAAGGCCTGACTCCTAAGGCCTAAGCAAAACCTTTTATGGGCCATAAGCAAAAAATAACATGACCATATCTGCATTTTAAAAAGAAGACTTTCCACAAAAATACTGTGTAGAGAAACACTGATAATCCTGAATTAAAGTCAGTTGGTAAAATGTAAGGTGGTTATCACCGGCCCTTTGATGGGTTGTCATTAGCCTAAAAGTTGAAGAGCTTGAATGTATTCTAGGTTAATTTACCAGGTATAAATCTGTCCCTGAGAGAGAAAGAGAGAGGGAAAGAGAGGCATATAAGAGATTGTTTTGTGAAATCATGTCACATAGAAAACTGCTTTCACCAATTGTCTATTTAAAATAAAATTTTAAGACTTGGCTTACTCAGCACTTTCCTCAAATCTTGTCAGTTGTCAGTTATACCCACATGAACTTAACGGTTGCAGGGTTAAAGGTCTGAAATGACGACCTGGGAAAGCACCCTCCGTGCGGGTATGCACATTAAATCAGATTCTTTCCTTGTGCAACTTAATGGAATTGTTGACAAACTTAGAGACCAGCTCAATAAGTAGAGCAGCGTGAAACCACCCTGCTACCAAAGCTTTGTGTCCCTGAACTAGTGTTTTGTTAGATTTCTTTCAATTCTTTTGAAGTCTGATGAATAGAAAGAATATCATACAGAAAAAAAAATAAATGAATAACAACCCTGTTGAATAAAAATATCTAGGAAAAGCTCTGTTGTTCTAATCATTCAGATGTGTGGTGTCTAGAACAGCAAAAAGAACAAGCGCCCCTCTGACTCAACCCTACTAATCAAACAAATGTATGCCCAACCCAAATGAAAACAAAATCTCAGCTTTCAAAATAAGGACAAGCTTTTTCAGAATATTCTGTCTTTTAGACATTTAATATTGAAAGTGACAAGCATTAATCAGATGGGTTCCTTTTTACTACAATGGGGATTTAAAAAGCAGTTAAATGCTTAAGGGAATGCCCACTACATTTAAGGTAGAAACGCCTCAGCATCTATTCCAACCTTTTTTGTTCATATGACAGATGAAGGTGCTGACTTACTCAGATCCTACAGCAAATTAGAAGACAAACTTGCACTAGGAAATTGTCTCACTACATCCCAACCAAACTAGCACAATTGAGTACTGTTTAAAAAAGCGGGGTGGGGGAAGGGTTTGAAAATATTTTGTTATTTGAAAAATACTCAATAATAATGAAATCAATGATAATTATTAGCAATTTAAAGAGCATTTATTTGGTGCTCAAGCATTGTGCAAACTCCATTAATCTTTAAAATATTTCTATTTTAACAGCCACATCCACTTAAGTTAGAGAGGTTATGTTGTTGAGTTATTGGTGCAAAGTCACCCAACCACAAATAGTGCGGCCAGGGGACAGCCAGGCTCTGAAACCCATACCCCTAGCACTCACTGTGTTTATAGAACTTGAACATGAAGTGAGAAAGCTAATATATTCACTCTGGTTAGGACTGCACTCTGGTGAGAAACCAGGTGGAAACTAGGATATTATCATAGAATTTTATTGGTAGAAGAGTCCTCAGAGTGAGGGGTGATATTTAGATATACTACATGTTAAACATTCAAATTTAGATCACACACACTTGAAAATAATGTTTACAAAAATGTTTATACCAATACACGTGATAAACCTACCCTTGAAATCACCGGCTGTGTAAAAAGCAACCAAATTCCTTGTGTTGCCTAATAAGGTTAAATGAGGATTTCATTTCTTGCCTGATGAGTTGGGGGCAATTATTTGTCAAACAATAACACGGTCAGAATTTGTTGTTGCTTCCTCTCTGCTGATATGTTGCTATTAATTTCATTTGTTTTTATTAGTAATTTTATTGTATTTTAATATCTGTTCACCATTTTTCTCTTACCACTTGCCCCCAAAGTTAAGAACCATATACTTTTGAAAATTTATTTTGTTACAACTTACAAAAATTATTCAATATAAAACAGACGCTTCAATAAATTTTTGAATTACCACATACATTCTTTTAATAAATTCCCATTGAACTCCTATTTTAATAATAATTTATTTTAATAACAGTTAGCTGTTAATTTAAGTTTCTTGCATTAAGATATACATGGGGCCAGGTGCCATGGCTCATGCCTATAATCCTGGCATTCTGGGAGGCCGAGGAAGGTGGATTGCTTGAGCTCAGGAGTTTAAGATCAGACTGAGCAAGAGTGAGAACTCCATCTCTACTAAAAATAGAAAAATCACCCGGGCGTTATGGCAGGGGCCTTTAATCCCATCTACTTGGGAGGCTTGGGCTCGTCACTTGAGCCCAAGAGATTGAGGTTAGTGATAGCTATGAGGCCACAAAGTAAGACAACAGGGCAACAGAGTAAGACTCTGCCTTAAAACAAACAAGGGATGCATGCATTTTCTTGTATAGAATAGTGGTTAAGAGTACAAGATCTGGAATAAATCTATTTGGTTTCAAATCCCAGCTTTGTCATTTACTAGCTCTGTGACCTAGATAAATTGCTTGACCCCTCTGTGCCTCATAGTCTAGATTTTTTCATATAGAAACTGAGGATAATAACTATACCTTTTTCATAGCGTTGTCGAAGCCTTAAGAAAGTTCATTTAAATAAAAAGTATGGCAATCAATGCATCCCTCACAACTCAATATTTTCTCCACTAACACCACCATCGCCTTCATAATCACCAGCTACATCTTCACTATCATCGTTATCTTATCAGTACCCAGTCTAATGCCTTGTATATTATAACCTTTCAGTGCCTGTAGAATGGTTTGCGTTCGCAAAAAATATAATTGTTTCTTTAACCTAAACTATGTGCAGACATCTTACTATGCATTTAAACACTTCTATATCTGTATATGCGTGAATTTCAGTGCATATACAACAGAATTTATTTTGCATATAATCTATTTTATTTAAAAGAAATAAAAAAGAAAAACTGAATCAGAGACACCACTAGAGGGAGCTTTGGTTCCAAAGATTGCTAAAAATTGCCATTCCTGCAGAAATGGTTAGTTTTCTCATTGAATCTTCAGTTTCTGGAACAGTCATTCATAGGGAAAAAAAAAGAGAGAGTAAGAGAGAATTCCTTGAAACTACTTGGAAAAATTTCAAGAAGTGAAAACATACTCAGGACTTTAAAAAGAGGCTCAGTCTTCCCACTCACAGAACAGGACTGAAGGACCCTTTCCCTTTGTCCAGCTGAACAGGTCAGTTACCTGTGTCTTTGCTCCCGTGCTGTACAGGCCTGCGGTCCTTCCCATGGCGGCAGCACTTGGTATGCAGAAGAAAAATGAAGAAATCACATTGCTCAGGCCGTGGGCCAGAAATTCCTGTAAGATTCGTAATAAGAGAATACATGCTTTCCAATCACTTGTAGAGACCACAGGTACAAAACGTCAAAAAAATAGGTGTGTTTTCAGTTTCTGTTCTCCTCACCAGTTGTGATTTGACAATTATAATAAAAACAGCTAATACTCATTTAGTGCTTAAAATGAGCCAGAAACTCTTCTAAGCACTTTATTTATTTAATTCTCATCACCTTATAAGGAAATACTATTTATGCTGTCTGTTGTTAATTTCTCCTCCATCTTTTAGGTAACAAAAATCAGGGTTTTCTTCCCACTATTCAACCCATGGCCTCTACAATGTTAAAGACAACAGTTCATTATTATCAGACCTGACCTAGTAGAGGCATTTGACACAGTTGCTCATCTCTCTCTCTTTCAAGCTCCTTCTTTTGGATTCTAGGACCTCACACCCACCTGGCCACCACTTCTCAAAGATTTTAGATTACTAAAGAAGACCTCCCTGAGAAGGGAGTATTTGAATAAAGAAGCTGAGCAAATGGAATTCCTGAAAATGGGAACAGCAAGTGCAAATGTCCTGAGGCAGAAGTGTGATAAACGGGTTCAAGGACAAGCAAAGTGGTATACCCAGAACAGAGTATAAAAGGGAAATGAAACAGGACAGGAAAAGGGACAGTGACCAGTAAGCCCTGTAAGCCACCACGCAAAGTTTTCAAGGAGTATGACAGGAAGCCACAGGGAGGTTTTGAGTAGAGGAAAGATAATGGTCTGTTTCGATAACCATTATTTCCCTCCTACATAGACCAGTGCCGGAAACATAGTAGGATTCAATACATATTTGGGAAATGAATAAATCTACTTTCATACAGAGGCGAAAACTAGGGTACAGAGAGGATTCAGGCCAACCCAGCGTCAGAGTAAGATCTGTACACAGGCACTTTGGCATTCATATCCACTCCACTGCAGCCTCCCTGCAGACCAGGCCACCTGGCAGGGCCACTGCAAGGCTTGAAACAAGACACTGGTAGAAATGCATTCAGAAATATGATCAGTATCCTCTGTACTATTTGGTATTCTAAAAATAGGCTGTCACATCTGTAGTCTTTTACTAAAGAGTAATACCAGTGCTATGTGTACTTTGACATCCATAATTTTTCAGAGTTAGGGCCCTGTGTGGTGGCTCACATTTATCCCAGCATTTTTGTATAGGAGCGTCAGGGAGGTCAAGATGGGAGGATTGCACTGGGTCAAGGGGAGATCAGGTTGAGCAACTTAGTGAGACTCTGTCTCTACAAAAAATACACAAATTGTCCAGGCTCGATGCTGGACACTTGTAATCGCAGCTACTGAGGAGGCTGAGGCAGGAGGATTGCTTGGGCCCAGGGGTTTGAGGTGGCAGTGAGCTCTAATAACGTCTCTGCATTCCAGCCTGGGCAACAGGCTAGGCCCCCCTCCCCCAAAGAAAACATCATGTAATGATAAATATATTTGGATTTTCTCCTAAAAATAACATCAAGATGCCATTCTTTCTTTAAAAAAACACAAAGGTATTATAAGCCATAAAGGTCATATTTTCAGCGTCTCCCTTTGTAAGGCTAGCAGGTGTCTCAAACCTACTAAATTGGGGTGTCACTCTCTAGCAATGCAACCTGGTTCTCCCACATTTTCTTCATTTATGCCAAAAGCTTTAGAGTTATTAAAACCTTCTATGAATGATTTAGAGATTTTCTTTAGTTTTATTCTACCCATTCTTGCTATGCATTTAAGAAAGTTTTATTTCTCATCAGTTCAGCATTTTCAGGATCTGGGAGTGCACGGTACAATAATACAACAGGAGCAGAGAGGGGCAGGGGATACCCCACCTGGTTGTCATCAACTGAATATTTAAATTTTTTGGCAGATCCTTGAGCAAGAGCCAGTGAGGCTGCATAGCCTACAAGTGCCACTCCAAAGGCTTCAGTGATGACTGCAGAGAGGATGTCCATCCGGGGAGCTCGAGGTGGGGGAATTCTGCACAAAGAAAGATCATACTGACGTCATCAACTTTCAGGTACTTTCTGTAACAACTTGCAATGAATTCAACTGTGGTGATGACTCTCGAGTTTACATAGAATAAGTGAAATGCCCATGAGAAAGCCAAGCATCCTTGCCCTGAGAAGCCCTCTGTTTTCAGCATTATTTAGCAGAAAAGCAAAATTTCAAGGAACACCACAGGGACAGCTACAAGCCGCTAACTGGCATTTACACTCAGGGAATTCAGATTACACCACAGAAACTCTGACTCGACAAAAAGTGTCTGTATCAGAACAAAAGCAAATTGGGAGTGTTCTTTCATTCGAACTTTTCCAAATGTTTATTTGGCTGGCGTTAGAGACTGTATTTCCTCCCTTGAATACCACCACTACATTGCTGTGTGCAAACACTCGTTTACTGTGAGCTGTAATTCTTGAGCTAATCTCTAAATTTGCCAGTGTGATCATTAACATAATTATGTTTTTAGCTCAATGCTTTCATGGTCCATTTGACTATGCCTTATATACGTGAAGAAAAATCTGTATAAAGGTTCCATCTACCACCCTGTGTTGCAAAGTAGAAGACCACACTTAGCTATTTCTCCATTTCAAAGAACTGTTTAAATTATTTCTCTCAAGTAATACCCAGCCATTGTCTAAGTGTCTGCTGAAAACCACGTGAGCTAAAGTAGTATTATTTATCTATTCCTGATGATTCTTTAGGAGACTTACCAAAAAAAAAAAAAAAAAGTCCCTTGAGCAAAAGTAGAAGAAAATGGAGTGAGAATTCTGTTGATTTAATACCTAGTATATAAGTGACCTTTCATAGTGGCTTTTTCATATAATTCTTGCAACAGCCTGAAACCAAACACCATTATAACCCACTGTGTGGAGGAGGGAACATTTTGGGAAAAGTTAGGTAACAACTTATCTAAAGTCATAGGGGAAGGGCAAGGCCAGGATTCAATTTTAGCTCCATCCCTTGTCAAAGCCATCCTCTCTGTATAATTCCCTGACTGGATGGGTCTAGAAAACTCTCTCAGAATGAAAAAGAATTAGAGGGGATGGATAAGAAATATGTATGTTTTTTACTCACTTACTAAAGTTTATCCCCAAGATAAATTGATTCATACCATTAAAGGCCGTAAGATGTATGCTATGCAAAAGTGCTACCATTCAAAGTATAAGAACTTTTGTTTAGTGGAAATTGAGTGTGCTTAATTATTAATAATAGCAAATGACCTATACAGTTTCACTTTCAAAGGTGGAAAACCAGATAATCCTTGAGAAAATTGAAGTTGATTCAGATAATCACCATTAGCCTATATCTACATAGTTTCAAGACAGGATTTTTTAAAAATTCTCTTTTTAATCCCTATGAACTTTTTAATTGCTTACCCTTTTTAATGTTTTTAGGAACCAAAATGTGGGACTGGAAGATGTAAAGACCCCAACACCTGTAACTTTGCCTGAAATGTATAAATATTGGTGTATATACAGTCCATTAAAAGGAAATCATCACAGGGTATCCTCCCTCTTCTCCGCCATGTTTTCATTTTCTTTTAGCCTACATTTGGAACAACCTTTTGCCCTTTTACAGTGAACACTTTCTCTTTTGTTAAACTTCTTAATGTCCCAAGGCAGGTAGGGAGCTGCATCTCCTTCTCCACTTCCACCAGGTCTTGCCACCCAGGCCTAGGGGTCTGCTATTTCAGGTGATGCTTGTTTACCTTCACCATGATTTAAGTGAAATAAAAATAGTCATACGAATATGTGCAGGGCAGGGGAATAGGGCAGACTAAATTCCGGAGTTATAATTCTAATTTGCAAAATCGATGCCTTCCATTTTTTTTAAATCATAGCTTTGCAAATATTTTTCAAATCTTTTATCTGCAGCAATACTGTATAAAACAATGATCAACTTCCTTGGTAATAGGTCAACAGTCTAGAAAGTTACTTTTTCTCCTTACATGTAGCATTTGTTTCTATCATTTTAATAGAAATTTATTCGAATTTCGTCCTATGCAGCGATGAAAAGAAATGAAATTCATACCTACCCACCCAGTCCCAGTCTCTTTCTCCATAAAAAACAAAGAATATTTAAAAAAAAAAAAAGACAACATTACCCTTTTGGAATACGACCAACTACTTCCAATCCATATGTATCTTCCATATTGGTGCAATAACAAGCAAATGACGCAGCAATAATCTGTGTGGTCCCATTTGAAAAAAAGAAAAACATATTACTGGCTCCTCAAAAACCTTCAAACCATTTTTAAAAGTAAACATTCTTTTGTCCCATAATTGCCAAGGGTAATGTAGCATTTGCATAGATTTTTAAAAATAATTAAAACCTTAAAAATAAAAAAGTTCCTCTGAGTTTTGAGAACATTTAATTTACAGTTTCAAAATCAGATGACATTCGGATAATATAGCTTTTCTAATATCCTTCCCTGCAGCAACCCAGTTGTGTCCAATTTTGAAGGCCAAGAGGCTGACTCTCCCCATATGGCCCCTTTCTAGAAGAACTCAAAGGACTAGGAGAATTCCTCATTCTAACCTAGATTTCAAGGTCATTACTGAGGTACACTAGTCAAGATAAGAAAACAAAACCTGTTATATTTAACATTTCGATCCCATGGCCTGCATTTATACTTTGGCATTAGGTTTTAACAAACATTAGGGCCAACACTGTGTAAAAAATATCTTCTTTTTTTTTATAAGAACAATTATTACCAGTTTTGCAGAAAATAAGCAACTATTTTATTGCTAGCTCCAGGGACTTCCTCTCTAGGGTTGTTTTCAATTTTTGGCTTCATGAAACTTATATGTTATAGCTTCCAAGATATAATAAATATTTCCTTAATATCAACAGGACCTTGAATTATAATGATATGTTTCACAGTGGTTGCTGTGAAAGCCATAATCATTGTACTCTGTTCTTTAATAGGTTATTTGAAATACACACACATATGATATATATAACTCAACAGATCACGAAGAACGTAGGCTCGTTCATGGCCTAGAGAGGCCTTCCATCTTACTGTATAGAAATAAGTCATATCCTTCAGAAATAGTTTCCAATGTATTAATACTAGCCAAATAAATGTACATAAGCTTACACTATTGTAGCAGTATAAAGGAATATTTCAGTAGATGAAGTTATTGAGATACCATTTATTATATACACGTACACGTATAACCCAAAGATCATTTAAAAAGTCAAGCCAGTTAATGATAAGTAAGTTAGTAAAGTGTGGTTATGATAACATTTAATTTTCAACTGAATGTCTTGTTTATGTAAGAGTTCCCATTAGAGGTTCTTAAAATTTCTAAATGTATCTTTTACATCTAGAATGTAAAAAAGCCTTAGGTGCAAAATATAATGTGTTGTATTTCCAGATACAACAAAGTACCATTTTTAAGAACTAGCCCTGGTCAAGGAAAATCATGAGCATCCTTTTAAGAAAGCAAAATTAGGTCAGTAAAAATAGTATCAACAATCAACTAATTGTTAATAGACATTGGTCAATTAATAGTAATTGTATGCATACCATACAGGTATCATATCAATAAGGTGTGGTCTTATATTTTATTGCTTTACAGAAGATCATGCCAGAGATCTTTTCATCTCACCCTTGGAAATGTCTTCTTAAGTTAAGATCTTAGGCTACATGTTCTCCTGTTTATATAAAAAATTATAAGCATGTAAGAAATGCCATATAAATTAAAAACATGTGTGCCACCTTTTTAAAATTATTGACTTAAAACATTTCCTGCTCTTACATTAATGAATAGCCACATAAATTAGCTCCTGCTTCAGTGAGAGACAGGAGTAGCTGTGAGTTACTATAGGCAATACAGTAAGTATATACAGTTTACTCCAGTAAGCAAGCTGTGCATGGGAAAGAGATAAATGCTGATCTCATACTTACCAAAACTAAATCGACAGGAAGAACAACTTTAATTTTCGTTTTAAACTGTTCATTCAGCTCCTTCACAAGAACAAGGACCACGATGCTTAGCAAGGATAAGAGCAACGCTTCCAGTCGGACAGACTTGATGTTTTCAAAGACATAAGCATAAATCTGCAGTAATGAGTGAAACAGAAACAAAACCAGGGTCACTCACAAAATGCCAACATGAAAATTTGGCCCCAAATAATCTCAATGATGTTTTATGAAAATATCTTAACGGCTGAAGGTGGAAAGGTGGAGGAGGGGACGGGCAGATGGTGCTGATGTAGAACACAGCTCATTCGCAGGTATGAAATTGCCACGCCCTCGATGCTTCCATCAGACACAGTGTTTGCACCTTCCTACATAAGATTACTACCAAGATATAAGTGCTTACAGTCTCAGATGAATGATAAAAGACAAATATAGTCTAGCAAGGGGGAGTGGTGAGAAGGGAGAGGGGATATGGTGGGGGTAAGGCAACTGGCTGGAGGAGGAAGGACATATGGCGGGATCTCACCCACTGTGCACAGTGCCAGGGTATTCAGGAGGCTCCCAGTCCCAGATGAGGGCCTGTCCTACAAATTGAAATTTACCTTGGAAGTGAGAGCAATGTAACCTAAGAATTTGTACCCTTATGTTATTTGAAATAAAATAAAATAAAATAATAAAAGGGAG